>JAQQSZ010011110.1:0-12330 GCA_028646595.1 Phalanger gymnotis | reverse complement strand
TTCTTTGTCACCAAAGAAGGATTCCAGAGTCTGAGACTGAATCTGGGTGTGTTTTCGACCCCTGGCCATATTCCCCTCCAACTTAATTAGCCTTTGAATTTTTCAACGGGGCATGGCTGCTTATAGACTAAAGAGTTCTATGTTCCAAGCTTGGGCAGATGCGCTGCCTCACCAGCACTCTTCCTTCCCCAAGAACCCCCTACCAGGACTGGGCTTAAATCTTCAGCAGGCTGTTCACTCCTGCTCTGATCAGCCACTTAATTCCTCCCACCAGGTGGGCCTGGGGCCAGAAGCAACTGCAGCCTTTGTTCTAAAGCTGCCCCACCTCCGCTGCCCCAGGGGCAGTGACTGAACTGCAAACTCAGTCACGCAGCTTTTCCCACTAACCTTCTCTGATGTCTTTGCTCTTTGTGGGTTGAGAGGTCTGATGGATGCCACAGGATGCCAGGGCACTTTCCGCTCTTCTCCTGGTCTGGTAGGTCCGTGTTTGGTCTGTTCGCGCCGCGCGCGCTGGGCTCAGCTCCGCTCCTCTCAGCTTGGGGCTGGGAGCTCCGTGTGAGACAGACCTTACCCAGAGACAATCCAGGCTGTCCTGGGCTGGAGCCCTGCTTCCCATCTGCCACTTTGTGGGTTCTGCAGCTCTAGAATTGGTTCAGAGCCATTTTTTTTATAGGTTTTTGGAGGGACTTGGTGGGGAGCTCACGCCAGTCACTGCTTCCCAGCCGCCATCTTGGCTCTGCCCCCCCCCAAAAGAAATTTATTCTGAAAGTAGCCTAAATCATTTGATAGGGTAGGACCAATGAGGAGCCAGTGTGGAATCATAGCCTATCTTAGAGACTTATGAATCCTGATTGCCTCTGTGCATCGTTCTAGATTCCCTGAAAAATGGTACATTAGGCAAAGGCTCTAGATTTGGAATAAGAGCACCTAGGTCCAAATCCCAACTCTGTTACTTACTACTCACTACTTTTGAACCTTGGGAAAACCTCCTAACTTATCTGGCCTCAGTTTCCTTATCTCTGAAGTAAGGGAGTTGTAAAGGATGACCTCTGAGGTCCTTTCCAACTCTAGATCTCTATGACACCTTTTATTTGTTCAGAGCTATAACTAGGAATTCCTGTGTCCCTGAAAATTTGGCTTGAGGAGTATGGTGGTGATGAGTCACAGGATTGGCCATCTACCAGTACAGTTGGACTGTGAGAGTCTTTCCCTGAGAGAGTTGATCTCAAATCCCTATAGAAGTCAAATAATGGGATAAGTGGACCCTTAGAAAGAGAAGTCCCAGAGATAAGAAAGACTTTATGATCTATAACATAGTTATCTTTTTTAATCCTTAAAACAGCACTCCTTGTGAGGCAGGTATTATAGGTATTATTATCTCCTTTCCACAGTTGAGGAAAATGAGCCTTAGAAAAAGGGAACAGACTTGCTCATAGTTACAGAGCTAGTAAGTGTCAGGGTTGGGGTATGAAATCTTAGCTTTCCTGACTTTTTCAGTGGATAATAGTGCTAGATAATATCATGAAGAACTGAGTTCAAATCCTTACCAGCCACGTGCCCCTGAAAAGGCCATAATCTCTCTCAGCCTCAGTTTCCTAATCTGTAAAATGAGAATAATAGCATCTATCTCTCAGTGTTTCTGAGGATCAAATGGGATTATAGATAAACAGATATAAAGATAATTCTTTGCAAACCTTCAAGTATTATATAAAAGCTAGCAATTATATTATTAATTTTAACAATTATCATAATTATCTGCTTTAATTTTTTTTTTGCTTTTATTTGCCTTTTATAGATGGCCTTATATGAATGAGGTTGCTGCCTAAGCTTAGTTTTCATTGGAAGATGCAAACATAAATTGATTCTCCTTTGCCTTGCTAACTGTATTTCCTGTGAGATTGTTCACAGCAATGCCTTAAGGATTTTTACATAAATTTAACTGCAATCACTGATTTTGGCTGAGGGCTTTAGAAGTTGCCACCTACCTGTGCTACATATTTGCAATCCCTTTGCTTGACACCACATTTATTGCTGATATGTTATAAGAGTGTTTTCCTCAAATTTTCCCGGAAGGCTTTATCTGGGTCTTTCTTTTACCCCAACACACTGCCTTATTTATTCTCCCACATTACACTGTGAGTTTCTTGAGAATGATTTGTTTTTTAGCTTTTGCTTTCTATCTCCAGCACTTAGCACAGTGCCTGATATGTAGTGTGTGCTTAATAAATGCTTGTTGGCTTGCCTTGTTGACTTTGTGTATCTACTATATACATACTAATACTGCATAAGTTCTTAAGGATCAAAATTATTACATTTTTCATCACTGAAGGTATCTTTTATCTAGGCTGGTACACTTCATATGTAAATGCTAAATCAAGAAGTAATAGCACTTCAAATTTGGAAGAGATTTCTAGCCAATCAAATCAAGAATCCAGCCCATCAATCAATCAACATATATTAAGTGCCTTCCTTGTGCAAGGCACTGTTCTTAACACTGGGGATACAAAAAGAGGCAAAAAGTCAGTTCTTGCCCTCAAGGAGCTTGCAATTTAATCCGGAAGACTGTACACATACACCACTATGTATATATCTACATATACATGTATATATACTTACACATATATACATATGTTTCAACAATTTGGCTAGCAGCTGCTGTGGGGGCATAAAACCAACAACAACCAGCACACAGAACACTGCAAGCCCAGGTTCTTTTGATCTGATTTACTAAGGAAAGCAACGTTAAGGGGCTAACAACCTTACTTTAATCCAACATACAGATATCGTTCACTTAGTTCAGGGGAAAAAAGCCAGCACCCTGAACTTCAGAGCAAATACAAACAAATTACAAACATACATTTTTGAACAGACCAAATACAATTCATAGCTACCAAGGAAACATCAACATCTGAGTTCAGCCGGGAGCTCGACAAAGGCTGGCCTAGAGTCACGTGCCCCACTTCTGCTGTGGCTCAGAACTCCAAAAAAAAGAAAGCCAAACCCTGGTTTTATATATCTTGTTCAGGGTCAAAGGTGAGTCACACATGCAACTGATCCATGTGACCTAAAATCAACACAAAAATGTGACAAATGCATGTGGTCTAAAAGCCTCTGATGTCACAAATATGTCACTCAAACCCATGTAAACTAGGCCTTCCCTTGAGGCAAGGAGGTCATCAAAGACTCCTAATTTAATCGAGGAAACAGAGGCCAAATTCTTCAGGGCTATTTGGTTGAATAAATGCTAAGAGCCCATCTTGATTCCCAATACAACATATATACATCTATATATGTATATACACACATACATACATGCATACATACATAGCAACTATATATAGTAACTTCTCGATGTATATATGCAAAGATTGTGTGTATATACACATTACATATATATAATTTATTTATATATAAATATATTCAGATTATATAAATTATATATTACTTTACTTTATATTACTAATAATATATTTATATATGATATAAATATTTATATATAGTATGCATGCACGTGTGTGTGTATGTGTGTGTGAGAATTCAATGGAAGGAGTTAAGTTGTTAGTATCAAAAATAGAGTCAATAAGCATGGTGATGATATTTAGGTGATCAGCTTATCCTGGAGGAGGCCTGGTATTCTGTGGAGTCTTGATAGAATATGGAGAGTTATCTGGAAAGTTCTGAAATTGTAATATATACCTATGGGTATAGATAATCACATTTATATCTAATTATCTATATATAGATGTAGCTATATGTATCTATATATCTAGATTTCTATTACAAATTTAATATACCTCTATGTGTGTGTATAAAATTGCATATATGCACATATATATTTTCCCTATTATAATGCAAAGCACATATGACTAAGTCATACAAATAATGAAATGTCTCTTTATCAAAAAAGTAGTATACAAGGAAGTCATTGTTACAATACTTACCAGGAAATCTGGTAAAATATTTCTCTAAGTAAGAAGAGCTAAGAGGGTTTCTTTCCTTGTGCTTTAGATTTAGACTAGCTTAACAGAAGCCAAGAGAAGATTTCTTTAAGAAAACAAGCCAACCAAGCAGAGGGAATTTCAGGGGATTTGGAGGTGGAGATATGGAGAATCTTGGGGTCAGAGTACTCTTGTATCATTCATCAAAGGTGGGAAGAAGAAAAAATAAATTTTAAAAATGTACGTGCCTTTTTGTGATTATAGTGATTTCAGAACTTAAAGAGCTTTCCATGTAATGCTCCATTTTCCAACAGTCTCTCCCTTGGTTTTGATGGCACAGAACACCATGCCTTCTCCAGAATAAGCTCATTACCTAGAATCTCATTACCATGATGATTCAGTCAGTTATTGATAACTCAACACCTTCTCAACTCCTCCAGTTGCCTCTCCTCTCTGATTAATGGGCTAGAGGATAGAGCAATGAATTCCTCTTCAAATCTTCCTTTTTTAGAGGGTTCAGAATGCTCCGAATTTTCCAGGTAATTCTCCACTTTCCATCAGTAGCTCAACTTGATTTTGACTCCTCACCAAGTGGCCCCTGGGATCCCTTTCTTCCTCCTTTCCAATTTTGAGCTTCCTTTTGTTTATTGTCTGTCCCTATTAGATTGCAAGCTTTTTTGAGAGAACGATCCATCTTTCTTTTTCTTATTTATATCCCTAGCACCTAGGACAGTGCCTGACATATAGTAGGCATTTCATAAATATTTATTGAATAGAATTGAATAATAGTTTACACATATACATACATGCAAATATATATGCATGGTTATATAATACACACACATGTACAAATATGTAGGCGCATACATCACATTTCTGACTTCATCAAAGTAGCAAACTTCTAATGCCAGTTCTTTTGCCATTTGTAAGCAGCTATTGCTTTGTAAACTTAAGTCTTTGGCTGTTGCTTGGGTCAACGAGAGGTTAAATAGACTATTGGTTTACACAGGGCTTGAACCCAGATCTTCCTGACTCTGAGGCCAGTTCTGTGGTATATTGCATTACATGGTGCTGTTTCTCCTAATACAAGTATATGATTTATAAGATATCCCTATTGAGACTCTCACTGAAGAGACGAGACCTCTGATTTTTGAACTGAGGAGGCTGTTCCTTAAGTGGCTGACTTAGAAAAGGGAAGACAATTGATAACCAATTTCTCACATGATTATATTAGAGAATAGGAAGAAAGTTGTTGGCAACCACCTCCTCAACTAAATGCCTTAAGTAACTAATTAAGAGAGAATATTGATAAAAGTGAGAAAATAAAATGTTCACGAAAGAGAAGAAAGAAAATAGCTAGAAAAAAGTGGTTTTTTTTTCCAGTGCTTCCAATACAGATAAGGGACAAGCATCAATGAAGGAGATTGGTAGACAAGTATGGGGGCTAGAAAGAGGCCAATCAGCACAACAACAGACCTGATAAGGACCCATCTGGTCTCTGCTGGAAGATTTCTAGTGAGGGGAAGCTACTCTGTCCAGTTCCACAGTTCCACAATGCATCAATGCTAGGAAATTATTTATTACATCAACACTTAACTTTATTCTTGTCTTCACATTGTTCACGGTTTTGTCATCTCAAACTAAGCAACGCAAGCTTAATTTCTCTTCCACGTGTTATTCTTTCTGTCAAGACAAGTATCAGACCGCTCCTTCCCCAAGGCTTATAGCAGCTAAATATCCTCAGCTCCCTCTATTTATCCTTACGTGGCATGGATTTATGACATTTGGCCTTCCTATTGTTTTCATCTGGACATTCTCCAACTTAAACCCAACTCACTCTGGAGCTCATACATTGGACAATGGGTCTCTGCCCTCCTAGCACACAGTGAATGTAAATACTAAATAGTAACTGTTTCCCTTTTGGCCAGGAACTCAAGGGTCTTCCCCTCCCATTTTGATTTCTTTTTTTTTTTTTGAGTTTTTGATTAAAAGGGCCATCCTTCGATTGACTTCTTAAAGAGGCCTATTCACTGAATAGGCATTGCCTCACTCAAAGTGAGAACCTGCAAAGATCTTAGCCTAAAAGGGCCAGGATCTTCCAATGCATCCTGGGCCATCTCCAGTCTTCCTGGTGAATATCAGGCCACTGGACCTAGATGGCTCCGGAGGAGAAAGCAGGGCTGGAGACCTTGCACAGCCATCCCTCTCTCAAATAAAAGTCAGTTTCAAGTCACGTCGTTATTTCCCTAATATCATGGTCCTCTTTGAGAAAGAAGGACAAACACACAAGCCCTTTCTAAAATTTGGAGTGTAGAACTTAATACAACACTCTTGCTGCCATCAAAGCAGAGTAGCCCTGTATTATCATTTCTTTAGTCCTAGAGACTAAGCCTCTATTAATCTAGCCTAAGATTTCATTAGCTTTCTTTGACAGAACTATCTTACATTGAACTTGAAGTGTGTTGAATTAAATTCATTTAATGAACTAATCTCCTTAGCTTTCAATCCTAAAAATATCCAAGGAAGTGTGGTATAGTGAATAGAGTGTTAACTTTGGATTCAGGAAGACCTGGGTTCAAGTCCTCCTTTTGACATACTGGTTGAGTAAGTATGGGAAAATCACATTCATTTAGTGCTCAGGCAACTCTTTAACACTATGTGTTAGAGAATGGCTTCTGATAGGCATTGGCATTAAGAATTTCCCAACAAAGAGCTTCCCACACTGAGGAAACCTTAAGACCAAATGCCTCCCCATTCCAATCCTTTTTCTTATAATGCCAGGAATACTTGTGAATCCAGAGATCCAGGAAAATGTCTTAGTGTAGGCTTGACATCCCAAATACCAGAGTTTGAATATCAAGAACCCCATGCATCTAAGAGTTTTCTATGTCCATATTGGCCCTAACAGAACTCCTAGGCAACCTTTAAGAAATTGTTGTTGCCTGGTGAGATAGACTCAGAATACTGCTAAGAAAAATAAAAATTTCTCTTTTTTTTGCCTCAGTGGATCCAGAGCCCTCTAAATATTTTATGCTTTTTAAAGATGAAGACTGATGCTTCCCGTTCCCCAGGGTATCTGGAGCTTCCAAAAGTACTCTTAACAGTTAAGATCTAAAAGAAATCCCCTATGACTACAATGTGTCCGTTTGGAACAAAGCACAGGTGCTGTCCCTGATGTCGGCTTACATCTCACTTCCCTACCCTCTTTGCTTCTCTAGCCTTGACCCTGAACTTGTCCAGAAGAACAACTCCTCATCCCCATCTTAGTTTCTACCATTAGTCTTCTACATTCAGAGTGACTATTCCAATAAGAACACACTTCCTTTATTTCACCCACCCATTTGGCCCTTGACTCAGATTCATAGACCTGCACCACCTACAATTCATGGTCAGCTACTTATCCATTCCTTAACTCTAATCAACTTCCTTGATCGACCTTACAGTATCATTCTGTAATTTTTAAAGGAGTTAAAAGAACAACAGTAGAATCTAAAGAGATCTGTGATAGCACCAAGTGGAATCTATAGTTTATACAACCAATGGTATTGTTGGGTTCATCTCCTTTCCTCTTCCCTTCCTCCTCTCCAGTGAGTCCTCATTGATGTATGTACTCATTATAATAATGCAGAACACAAACCAGTCATATCTGACCATCCTTTGTTACTCTCCCCCATGTCCACTAGTAAGTAAAACACTTGAGGGGTTGGGAGTGTACCTTCCTAGTATTCTGCTGACATTGAGGGGATACAAGTAAAGTGTCTATTTGCTGTCTCTCACCCTTGCTACATAGCCAGTCTGTTTTTAACCAGTCATATGTTTCTCTGATGACATCTTTCATATTTTTTTCATTATTCCCCATTTATAAAGTGTTGCCACAATTGAAGAGTAAATTTCTTGCTTTCTTTTTTGCTTTTTTTGGAAATATGGAAATAAGTTTTGCTTAATTTCTCATGTAAAATTAATTGATATCATTTTGCTTGTCTTAGTGGTTGGTGGAGAGAGGTATAAGAAGGAGGTAGAAGATTTGAAACTCAAAATTTTTAAAAATGTTAAAAATATATAAATAAAATAAAACAAATAATAAAAAAACAAAGTATTGTCACCCACTTATGCTTACCATGTGCCTCTCCATCGAGAGAGTATCTGCCCATTGGATGATCCTCAATCTCCATTCTTCGGGTACTGTTATGTTCTATGACTTTCAACCATAAAATGCCACTGGAAGAACATAAATATTAAAAATATTTCACATTAGTTCAACAATTGTTAACTAAGCTACTGCTATATTCTATGCTAGTTGCTAGAAGATATACAAAGATATATAATAAAACTCTATCCTCAAGGGACTTACAATCTAGATTCATAATATGTTAACAATAAAATATTTCTTAGAGATCATCTAATCCAGTCCCCTCATTATACAAATAAGACGTTATAGCTGACATTCAAATATATGATATATATTAAAACAACATACATGCCTGTGTGAGGTGATAATACAATAGTATAGTCAACACAGATTCTAGAGTCTGCCATTTAAATATTTGATCCTACAAAAGTAAAATGTGTCACCCTCTGACTTTTTCCTAGTCCATACATGGTTATTCTCAAGGCTGGGAAATACTGCCATTTTATTTCCTTTCTTCTTTTCCAAGTCTATTGAGCATTGCAGGGAGAATTTCACAAAATCCAGCTGATTTTGTCCACTGCCAATTTACTATGCCTCACCTCAAGTGGGTCTTCATTGCTGCTCCACAATCCTTCTACTCATTCCACCATATCGATTGTTTATCCTAATCTTCACATTAACTATCTCAAACTTTTTCTATTCTCAAATCCTTATCTACAATCTCACCCACCAAACAATAGCAGATGACTGAACCTCTTATCAATCAAGCAAATTGAAGCTATTTGGGGAAGCTCACTTAGTTTCTTTCCTTTATTATTCCCTTTAATATGGCTGAAATGATTGAAGAAAAATACTAAAAACCAAAACAAAATCTCAGCATCATACCCATTTCTCCTTGCCTTCAGTAAAAGAAGAATTAGTCAATAAGAATTTATTAAATACCTATTATTTTCCAGGTACTGTGCGAAGTGCTATAGATACAAAAGAAACGCAAAAGGTAGTCACTGCACTCAAAAAGCTCCATCTAAGGGAAAAGGCTGCATGAAACCAATGATGTACAAATGAAAGATAAAAAGATAAATTGGAGACAGTTAATAGAGGAAAGGCACTAACATTAAAATAGATAGGAAAAGGATTTTCAGAGAAGATAGGATTTTATCTGTGATTTAAAGGAAGTCAGGAAAGATGTGTCCCTACTGTTCTTCAAGGTCAATCCTCCCATTTCCCCTTTTAAAATTTCAATTACTTGTTTAAAACTTTCGAAGCTAAATTGTTTCAGTTGTATGCCATAATTTTTCTACTATTATTACTATTGTTGCTTGTCATTTCTTCATTCTTTCATCTTTCTTTTCCTGTTTGTTCTTTTCTCCTTCTTTATCTTAATTATCTTCTTGTTCTTAATCTTTTTTTTTAACAAATTCTGATCTTAGCTAATTGTTTACAGATAAGTGACTCAAGGATAGATCCCATATCAATAATTAGCCTTTTTCTGTCAATTAAAACATAATCTATTTCATTTTCTTTTTTTAGTATTGTATTTTTATTTTCCGCAGTTACGTGTAAAAACAAATCTTAACCTTCATTTGTAAAACTTTAGTTCCAAATTCACTCACTTCCTCCCTTCTTACTGCCTCCCCACCCCAGTTAGGAAGGCAAGCAGTTCGATATTGATTATACATGCGTAGTCATGTAAAACATATCCATAATCATCATATTATGAAAGAAAACTTAGAGAAATTTTTTTAAAACCAAGAAAAATTTAAAAAGCAAAAAAAAAAGTGTATTTCAATTTGTTTTTAGAAACCATCAGTTCTTTCTCTGGGGTTGGTTAGTTTTTTCCATAAGTTCTTCATAGTTGTCTTGGATTGTTGTATTGCTGAGAATAGCAAAGTCATCTTATAATATTGCTATTACTTTGTACATAGTACATTTCACTTCACATCAGCCCATGGAATTTTC
Organism: Phalanger gymnotis; assembly: GCA_028646595.1. NCBI lineage: Eukaryota > Metazoa > Chordata > Mammalia > Diprotodontia > Phalangeridae > Phalanger > Phalanger gymnotis. Next base: position 2,304 of record JAQQSZ010011110.1, on the reverse strand, counting down.
AGATTTTTCTGAGAGAATCCTGCTCATCATTTCTTATAGTATACTAGCATTCCATCATAATCACATACCATGGGCATCCCCTCGGTTTCTAATTCTTTGTCTCCAGAAAAGAGCTGCTATAAATGTGTTCATACACATAGGTTCCTTTCCTTTTTGTTTTTTATCTCTTTTGTGATACAGATCTATTAGTGGTATTGCGAGGTCAAAGGGCATGCATGGTTTAATAGCCCTTTGGGTATAGTTCCAAATTGCTCTACAGAATGGTCGAATGAGTTTACAACTCCACCAACAGTGCATTAATGTCTAATTTTTCCCAGATCCCCTCCAGTATTTGTCATTTACCTTTTCTCTCCTATTAGCCAATCAATTGGTATAAGGTAGTACCTCAGAATTGTTTTAATTTGCATTTCTCCAATCAATAGTGAGTCAGTATTTTTTTATATGATTGTAAATAGCTTTGATTGATTTATTCAAAACTAATCATACCTTTTGATCATTTATCAATTGGGGAATGGCTCTAATTTTAAAAATTTGACTCAATTCTCTATGTGTTTGAGAAATGTGACTTTTATCAGAGAAACTTGCTTCAAATTTTTTTTCACAGTTACCATTGCTAACTCTATTTCCCTCCATCCCATTCCTCTACCATTTATTCTATTCTCTCTCTCCTTTTACCCTGTCCCTCTTCAAAAATGTTTTGCTTCCGACTATCCCTTCCCCCAATTTGCCATCTCTTTTATCACCCCCTCCTTCTCTTATCCTCTTCCCTTCCTACTTTCCTGTAGGGTAAGATAGATTTCTATACTCAATTGAATGTGTATGTTATTACCTCTTTGAGCCAGTTTTGATGAGAGTAAGGTTTGCTCACTCTTCCTCATCTTCTCCTCTTCCCCTCCACTGTAAAAGCTTTTTCTTGACTCTTTCATATGAGACAATTTACCCAATTCTACCTCTCCCATTACCTTTCTCCCAGTATATTCTTCTCTCATCCCTTAATTTTATTTTTTAGATATTATTCCTTCATATTCAACTCACACCTGTACTCTCTTTCCTTCTAACTACCCTAATAACAAGAAAGGTCTTAACTAGTTATAAGTGTCATCTTCCCATGTAGGAATTTAAACAGCTTAAACTTATTAAATCCCTCATGATTTCCCTTTCCTGTACCTTTTTATGCTTCTCTTGAATCTTATATTCAAAAGTCAAGTTTTCTATTTAGCTCTGGTCTTTTCATCAAGAATGCTTGAAAGTCCTCTATCTTGTGGAATGCCCATTTTTCCCCTGAAAGATTATGCTCAGTTTTGCTGAGTAGGTGATTCTTCATTGTAATCCTAGCTCCTTTGCCCTACAGAATATCATATTCCAAGTCCTCTGATCCCTTAATGTAGAAACTGCTAAATCTTATGTTATCCTGACCATGGCTCCACCATACTAAAATTATTTCATTCTGGCTGCTTGCATTATGTTTTCTTTGACCTGGGAACTCTGGAATTTGGCTATAATATTCCTGGGAGTTTTCATTTTGGGGATTTCTTTTAGGAAGGGATCAGTGAATTCTTTCAATTTTTATTTCACTCTCCAGTCTAGAATATCAAGGCAGATTTCCTCAATAATTTCTTTAAAGATGATGTCTAGGCTCTTTTTTATCATGGCCTAGATGGTTTTTAAATTCTCTCTCCTAGATGTGTTTTCCAGGGCAGTTGTTTTTTTCAGTGAGATATTTCACATTGTCTTCTATTTTTTTTCATTCTTTTGGTTTTGTTTTATTGTTTCTTGATTTCCCATAAAGTCATTAGCTTCCATTTACTCCATTCTAATTTTTAAAGAATTATTTCCTTCAGTGAGCTTTTGGACCTTTTTTTCCATTTGTCCAGTTCTGCTTTTTAAGGCATTCTTTTCCTCATTGGTTTTTTGGACCTATTTTACCATTTTTGTTGGCCAAGTCCATTTTAAGGTGTATTTTCTTCAGCCTTTTTTTGGGTCTCTTTTACCAAGCTGTTGACTCATTTTTCATGATTTTCTTTTATCACTCTCATTACTCTTCCCAATTTTTCCTATACCTCTGTTACTTGATTTTCAAAATCCTTTTTGAGCTCTTCCATGGCCAGAGACCATTTCATATTTTTCTTGGAGGCTTTGGATGTAGGAGTTTTGACTTTGAAATCTTCTTCTGAGTGTATGTTTTTTTTTTCTTTTTTTTTTTTTTTATTCTTTTTTTTTTATTAACATCTTTAGTTTTCAGCATTAATTTTCACATGCATTTGAATTACAGATTTTTCTCCCCATTTCCACCCCCCCCACTCC
>JAQQSZ010011109.1:0-12330 GCA_028646595.1 Phalanger gymnotis | reverse complement strand
TTTTTGAGTTCTTCCATGGCCTGAGACCAGTTCATGTTTTTCTTGGAGGTTTTCGTTGTAGGCTCTATGACTTTGTTAACTTCTTCTGACTGTATATTTTGGTCTTGTCACCATAGAAGGATTCCAGAGTCTGAGACTGAATCTGGGTGTGTTTTCGCCGCCTGGCCATGTTCCCAGCTAATTTACTTAACCCTTGAGTTTTTCAGCAGGGTATGATTGCTTGTAGACTAACGAGTTCTATGTTCCATGCTTGGGCGGATGCACTGCCTCACCAGCACTCCTCCTTCCCCAAGAACCCCCAACCAGGACTGGGCTTAAATCTTCAGCAGGCTCTTCACTCCTGCTCTCATCAGCCACTTAATTCCTCCCACCAGGTGGGCCTGGGGCCAGAAGCAGCTGCAGCCCTAGTTCTAAAGCTGCCCCACCTCCACCGCCCCAGGTGCGGTGGCCAAACCGCAAACTCAGTCCCGCCGCTTTTCCCACTAACCTTCTCTGTAGTCTTGCTGTTTGTGAATTGTTAGGTCTGGTACATGCCACAGCTCAGTAAGTCAGGATGCTAGGGCACTCTCCGCTTGGCTTGTGGTCCGGTCAGTCCACGGTCCGCGCCATGGGCACTGGGCTCTGCTTGGCTCAGCTCCGCTCCCCTCAGCTGGGATCTGGTAGCTCCGTGCAGGACAGACCTTCCCCAGAGACCATCCAGGCTGTCCTGGGCTAGAGCCCTGCTTCCCTCTGCCACTTTGTGGGTTCTGCAGCTCTAGAATTGGTTCAGAGCCATTTTTTTATAGGTTTTTGGAGGGACTTGGTGGGGAGCTCACGCCAGTCACTGCTTTCCAGCCGCCATCTTGGCTCCGCCCTTGAGATCTATGTATTATAAAAGAGGAATTGATTAGTGCCACTTGTGATCGCCAGGGAAAACATCATGGAGCATAGGCATTTTAGCTGAACTTTTTGTAATGGGTAGGATATTAATTGATGAAAATGTAAGGGGGAGGAAGTTACAGAGTGAAATGTGGGAACAAAAGTTTTGAGGTATTGAAGGCTATTTGTGTGTGGCATATTATTATGTAGTTGAGGTTGGCTAATGAGTAGAATTTATGCTGTAAAATAGTCAAATTACTTTGGCGCCAGATTGTAGACCTCCTTGAAAACCAGCATCTGGAAGATGAAATTCATGTGATAAATACTCTGTAAGGAACACTCATCAGTTTCAGAGTATTCGTACATTATTTAGTCATTTCAAGATCATTACTATCCCTCACGGTATCCTGGTATAGTGAACAAAGTTATTAATAAGTTTTTGATGGTTGGAACACATTTGTAGTATTCAGAACTTAAAAAAAACCGGAAACATTATCAAGACTTTATCTGAATTAGAACTGAAAAGGTCTTTGATCCTTAAATCATTCCTACTTTTGTAATCCTTTTTCACCTGTTAAAGAATTTGTTGTCTCTAGAGGTTCGGATTTTTTATTTTATTTACCTATAGCGGTTGAGATGTAGGTAGATAGAAGGTTTGCCTGATGCTAGAGAAAAAAATTTCTGAATACTCTTTCTCTTTACTAATAATCTAAATATCAGTCAGCCATGTTATTTCTTTATGGAGCAAAACACTGACAAGTATCTGAGAAAAAGTTCATTTCCTGAGGAATTCTTCGTTATGGAATTCTTTGTAACCAGATCATCAATTTTACCTGCATGTGAGTGATAAACTACTTCAGTTAAGGCAGAATATCTGACTGCATTTTAAATGACATTTCTATAACATTCCCCAAGTAAAATTGAAATTTATTTTCAGGGTCATGTGAAAGTGGTGCGTTACTTGGTGAAAGAAGTTAATCAGTTTCCCTCTGATTCTGAGTGCATGAGATATATAGCAACCATCACAGATAAGGTAAGTTACTCTTCTTCATCAGCCTTGTGCTGCCGGTACCATGTGGCTAAAATAGTTCTCTGAGATTCACAGATCTTTTTAGATACTTTGTAAACATGACAGTGCTAAATAGATGATCTCTATGTGTCAAAGTTCTAAATATAGGATATTTTTATATAGCTGTATCTTTGTACATACCAATTGCCCTAATGTTACTAGTAATCAGTTTTTCACGTGAACATCACACTTCAGTATTACAGTAATAATTTATCTGCCATCATCAGCCAGTGAGGTGTTCCAAACTGGCTGAACTTTCTAAATGACTAAAGTTTATTCTTTTAAGCATAATTTCCTCACAAAAAAGTTTCATCTTCTGCAAAGCATTTAAAGATGTAACTGGACTATTAAAGAAAAAGAGGAAAGATCTTATTCTGGTTGATAACATGCAATAAATTCTTTTGTCCATCAGTATCAGTGGAACTGCACTTTAGATCTTGACATCACAGTCTCTGATGTGCTGCATAGGTAGTAAAAATGAGACGAGTATAAAAAAGATGAGAAGAGGTCCTGGGCCTACCCCACACAGATGGAGAACAAACCTGAGCTAGAGGCAGCATGATTTGAAGAGGAGAGGAGGGAACTGTTTTCATAATACATGCGAGAGGGAAAGACCTAAATGTTGGCAGAAAATCGTAGCCTTATTAGCATGCTACTTTCTCATCTCTACAAAATTTTTTAGGATTATTTATACAAATAAAAAGTGTATACTTGGCGAAAATCTGGAAAGGAAGTAGCAAGAGGCTTTCACAAATGGTATCTTCCAACAGACTGAATCTTTACAGCCATCAAGATGATAAAGGTTTATGGCTGAGCACACAGGGAAGGTCCTACCGTGTGCTTCCTGATTCTTACCTATGAAGAAAAGCTTTGACCTTCTAGAACACAGCTCAGCCTTAAAAGGTCTCCTCCAACAAGATGTTTCTTGTGCATATAACAGCATTTCTGTAGTGCTTTAAGGTTTTCAAAGCACTTTACATATGTTAACTTCCTTGATGATCACCATAGACAACCTGTGAGGTAGGTGCTTTATTATCCCTGTGTCACAGAAGAGGAAACTGAGGCACAGGGAGGCAAGTGATTTGCCCCGGATTGTGCAGCTCATGTGCCTTTCGGGTGAGATTCAAACTTGGGTCTTCTAGAGTTCTAATATGTTAAGATCATATTAGATTGCTTAATAGATACAACAGCAGAGAAAGTTTGGTTAGTCAACCTCCAATCATTCGTGTCAAGTAAAAGCTTAGATCGAGCTGCTCTCCAGAGTTGGTTTGCTTCTTTTGTGAAGGGTAACCTATATGGATTTTTCATCGGAGAGGCTGAGATAGTGAAAGCCTATGGTTTGGCTCCTGTTTGCAGATGATACTGGGTTAATTAAATTGAGTTCCAGTATAACATAAAACTTCTCAGTGAGATCCATAGCTGCGCAAAAAGAGGTAAACTTTGTTACCTGCATAGGACAAAAACAAGTGGCTAGACAAGAGCTATTATTCAGACGGAATTTGCAGTCAGATGAGCCATAGGCTTGCCCATAAATAGATAATCTTTTGAGCACATGGTAAACTGGGCTTAAAATCTGATTAGAAGCAGAGGCTATGCTGGGCTACGTTTGAGAAATGTCTCATTTTTCAGTGACATAAACCTTTGCCCTGAATTCACTTATTTGTTCACTTTGTTCAGTGCTGTTGTGTAGTAAATCGCCTCAAACCCAGGAAGAACTGGATCCAGTGTCCTACCTCTGACATAGACATGCTCTGAGATGCTACACAAGACTTCTATTTCCTTAAACCATTGTTTAAGAGTAAGGGGCAGAGAAATTGCTCAGCTACACTGATAAATCAGTGAAATCCTAGGTCCAGGCCTTTTTCCCGTTTTCATTCTTGTTCTTACATGGTGGTGAGTCATAGAATACTATCATCTGTGAAGAATCAAAACTTCTGGTCTTTCAAAGGGCAGTGTAAAGCACAAAGAAGGTGAAGGATCTGAGCACTGATGAATGCATACAAAACAACTCTGCTTCCACTACATCTCTCCCAATCCTTTTTGTCTCCTCTGCCATTGCCACGGAGTGGCCTTCATCATCTTCTTTTTCACTTGGACTTTTTCAAGAGCTTTTTAAGTCGTCGTCAGGCTCTTCCTTCTTGAATTCGTTCTGTTAAAGCACCACTTTGTTGATATCTATCTGTTTTTCAGTAATTTTTAGTGGCTCCCTTTTTCCTCTGGGAGAAAATAAAAACTGCTCAGCTTAGAATTTCAAGCCTTTCATGACCTGTCTTTTTCCTTTATATGGCCTGCTTCCTAATTCCCCAAACTCAATTTTCATCTCTTCTTGGCCTTGGCATGGGCAAGACAAACCTGTCCCTGTTATACAGCCCTTCCTCATCTTGGCCTCTGAATCCTTAGCATTTTTCAAGACTTATCTCAGGCATACCTTATTCTTCTGCTTTTTTCTCCTCTTCCTCCAATTATATTATATTTTACCTTTTTATATGTGGGTTTCCTCCATTGGAATGAGCCAGCCTTTTCTGTATTTATCATCACATGCATTGTTTCTTACACTGTAATAATATTCCATCTTTCTCTCTCTCTCTCTCACTCTTCCTCTCTCTCTCTCTCCCTCTTCCTCTCTCTCGCTCTCTTGCTCTCTCTCCCTCGCTCTCTCTCATGCACACCATAGTTTACTTAGCTATGTACCCAATTTCTGTGCATCTACTTTGTTTTCAGTTCTTTGCTGTCACAAAAAATGATGGTCTAAATGTTTTGATGTACATGAAGCTTCTTTCTTATCATCGGCCTCTTTGGGGCACATAATAGCTTGCTTTTTAATTATCTTCTGCTTTTTGTTGGCATTTCCACAGTTATATCAAATAATAGTGGGAAAAGAGAGCATGTTTAGTCTTATTTATTTGGGAAAATTTCTGTTTTCCCATTTCAAACAATGGAAGCTTTGGGTTTTTGAGGGATGCATTTTATTATATTAACCTTGAATGCAACCCTTCCATGGCTGTGCTTTGTGAAGGCTTTTCTCCTGCATCTGTTAACTAAAATCACTCTCAACCTCCATATCCAGTCAGTTGTAAAGTTCTGTAATTTTTACCTTAGTAACATGTCTCCTCTAACACTGCAAGTAGCCTGATACAGAGACCCTATCACTGTACATGCCTTTAAGATTACAAGAGCCTGTTTCCCTCTCTCAAGTTAGTCCCCACTCCAATCTGTCCTTCATTTACCTGTCAGTAGTCTTCCTAAAGCACAGGCCAGACCATATCACCCCTCCATTCCCTTAACTCCAATGGTTCCCTGTTACCTCCAGGATCAAATATAAAATCATCTGACTTTCAAGGCCCTTCCTACCTTTACAGTCTTCTTACACCTCTCTGTATTTTGTGGTCCTGTGAGACTGACTTCCTTACTGTTCCTTCCAGAAAACATTTCACTGGCTCTCCTCATCTCTGTCTCCTGGCTTTCTTGGCTTCGTTCAAGTCTCAGCAAAAGCTGCACCTTCTGCAAGAAAGCCTTTTGTAGGCTTTTGGCCTTACTAACTTCCCTCTGAGATCACCCCCAGTTTATCCTTCCTGTATCTTGTTTGCATGCTGTCTCCTCCATTATGACTGAGAGCTCCTGATGGGCAGGCACTGTCCTTTGCATTTTCTTCATATCCTTACTGCTTAGCACAATGCCTGGCACGTAGTTAGTGCTTAATAAATGTTTATTGATTCGTATCAAATTGAACAGAGCCCTCAGCTGTTTGATCTGCCTTCATGAGAAGGGTGTTATAGCTGAAATTGTAAGCAATTCGTTTTTCTTTGTAACATCTCCAGTACCCCAAGTCAGTTAAATGGCTCTTTCAGAGGAGTCTTCATCAAACACCTTATTTCTCAGCTAGAGCTGTGTATGTGTGCATGTGTGTTGCTTTTTTAAGCCAACATTCAAACTGTCAACCTCCTGGTTTCTTGTGATTTGGGAAAGTGAGGTTTAAGTGAGGAAGAGAGACTGGGCCTGTGGTTTTATCATAGTAAGTGCATGTCACTCAGTGCACGTCAGCTCCAGCTCTGCCCTGACAGTCTTGGAGTTGCTTGAGACAGTGAAAGGGAAGAGACTTAGCCAGGGTCACAAGGCCAGTCCACGGCTGTGGTGGGCCTGGAGCTCTTGTCTTCCTGACTCTGAGGCTAAGTCTTCTTTCCAGTATAGGATGAAAACCATATTTGAGGGATTTATGCCATTAATTTCATCACATAGCAGTCCTCTTTTAGATTGAAAATTTATTTCCTTTTTCGTTTTAGGAGATGCTGAAAAAGTGCCACCTGTGTATGGAGTCAATAGTACAAGCCAAAGATAGACAGGCTGCTGAAGCAAACAAAAACGCAAGCATCCTTTTGGAGGAATTAGACTTGGAAAAGGTAATCACCTACTTTAATAGCAGTCAAGGCTGTTCATTAGGATTAGCTAATTTTCTGAAGTCATGTAAGTGTTAATTTACCATTTAGATGTGAAACAGTCCTGAAAATCAGAGGATGCTGTACATACTCAGTTGTTCAGCCAGCATTTATTTAGTGACCACTAAATGCCAGGCCCTGGGGAGAAGACAGAAAAATTCCATAAATAATATCTTGTCTTGAGGCACTTTCAATAAGGGGAGGTGACACACACACGTAACAGTGACCGACTATATGTATACACATGTACACAAAACAGATATGGAAAATGTATCATAAGAATAAAAAAATGTCTTAAGGCAAGACATAATTAACATAGTCATCATAGAGGGTGATATAAGCAAAATAGTTTCTAAATTAAATCTGTGTCTACTGTGATTATGTATTCTTGTCAGTTCTAATCTAATTATTAACATAGTTGTGGTAAAGTTATTTGATGTTGCCTCCAAATATTATGGGCCTGCAGAGACTGTCCTTGATTATACCAGTGCTATTTTTAAAGTCCAGATAGAGTGATTTCTTACAGATGAAATGTCCTTCTACAACTCTGATCATTTAAGAACCTATTCTCTATTGAATACAGTGGCATTTCATTCCCCACTGGTGCCAGGGGTAAGCATGGTTTCACCCTCAGCATAAGCAGTCTATTATGATTCCAGGGAGAACCAAGATAAATTCTAAAGCCATTTTATGACACAGCATTCCATATTATGCTATGTGTTATCTGGGGACATGCCATTGTTCCATCAGCCTGTGACTGCAGACAGGAATTGTATAGACACATCAATTTTAGAGGTTTCAGTTACTTAAAATCTTGGTTTGGGGCACTGTAGGACAGGAAAGGCTTGGAGAGTCATAGGAAGGAGTATGACCTCTTTCTCTTAGGTCAAACAGCTGTTGCATAGCTCCTCCCTCTTTCCTAGGAAGGTCAAACCAAGAGCAAGATAGGAGGGTGATGAATGGTGAATGAACTGGAGCAGCTGTGCTAGAGAATTGGGTTGGTCCTGAGGGTCTGGAATTTTCTAGAACAGTCATGGCAATTGGCAACACGCTGCCGTTACAAAGCACTTAGTATATTTTAGTTGCACACTAAACACCACCGAGGCCAAGGCACAGTTCTTTCCTGTCTCCTTCTTGCTCCTCTTTTCCTGTCTCTTTGATCCTCTTCTTCCCTAGCCAAAGCCTTTCTTGCATATTGTTCTTAAACTATAACTCCTCTTCACAAAAGGATATCAGCTAATTGTGATGTTTCATTTAAGGATGACATACATCAAAAATTGTAGAAAGTCTTCTCCTTCTCGAAGTATTTTTTCCCTCAAGAAGGAATTTGTTAACAGACACATCGTAAATTTCTGGAATGCATGGGAAGATATTTTTTGATGTCTTGGAGTGTGCCTTCTCCAAGAGGTTGTTAATTATTTTCCTTTTCCTGCATATTCTCATGAGATGGAGAATATACAGATGGCATCACCCTCTAATTTTGATGTTGCCCTATGAGCCAATTTTGGAAATGACTCTTTCTTGGTGCTTCCCTTTCCCCGGAAAGGGAAAGGCAGCTATTTTCAACCAAAAATGACACATCTTCAGATATGAAAGATTAGCTTTCTAATTGTTTGCAGGGGACCTTAGTTGGCTTAGGATATATGTGAACCCATATTCTAGACAGTTTTGTTGTTTGGAGAAAGGCAAAACCTCATAAATATTTGTCTTGTGTTATTAAGGATAGAACATATGTATAGTCAAGTCATGAGAATCAGTGGTAGATGAATAAGGTAGAACAAGATTATGGCAGTTTTACATTTGAGGACAGGTCCTTGGACCTGTTTGGAAAGGCATTGTAGAGGTTTTGTGTAGTCTTGAGGAGAACGCCAACATGGTGAATGTAGATGAAGCATGTAAGATGGATTGGAGGAGGAAATGAGTTGTGGTTTGGGATTGTTGAAATAGAGGATTCTAAGTCCGAAATTGTGAAAGAGGAAATAATAGAATTTGGAGGAGAGGGAGGCTTCAAAAATAACTTGAAAGTATTGATGCTAGTTGAGTTGGAGAATGATAATTTCTTTTGAAAACTGGGAAAGAGTGGAACAATGATCTATCATCTGGGTAGTGAAGATCATAAATTTTATTTTGGCACACTTGAATGATAGGTGGGATTCTTTTGTAGATTTGGGGTCACATGAGATGTACCTTAGGGTCCTTTCCAGCTCTGAAATTCTGTGATTTTCTAATATATAAGTATAAATATCTTGTTGATAGTTGAAAATTTGGAGCTAGAAGTTGTAAAAGAAGTTATAGATCAAGAGATGAGGCATTAACAGATGACATTATTTAATAATAGATTTATTTATCGAATTATTTACTAGCTAAGGGTTCTCAGAGGCCTACTTCTCTTCCCTCAGTACATTGATTACTTAACTGAATGTTTCCTGAGTGTCTTTCAAGTTCAGATACATTCTCTTGTAATTTTGGATGATTTCATTGTGGGCTTACCCACAAAGAAAGTAATGTTTCGGATTTTTAAAATAATCAAATTTGTTTCAGAACTTTACCCTTTGAGTTCACAAGTTACAATTTCTGGTATGAAATGAGAATTTTTTTGTTAGAATTCAGGTGTTAAAATTTTTTTTTATTCTTCTCAATAGTTAAGGGAAGAAAGTAGGAGGTTGGCTCTGGCTGCCAAAAGAGAAAAGAGAAAGGAAAAGAGAAGAAAGAAAAAAGAAGAACAAAGAAGGAAACTAGAAGAAATTGAAGCAAAAAATAAAGAAAACTTTGAACTACAAGCTGCTCAAGAGAAAGAAAAGCTTAAAGTTGAAGGTATTCTTGAAATACACATAGTAAAGCATCCTTTCTTCATTTCTTTATCTATGTAATACATTTCTATCAAAAGTCATATTTCATTCATTCCTTTATATCATTTGAACTGTACAAAAGGTTTTAGACATTTTTAAATGATATTTACTTTTAATTATATTCTTACCCTTAAATTGATGTCACAAATTAATAATCGTGTGAGTACCTTTATCCTCTACCACTACTAACCTGCACACTTAATAATAATTCTTATTTGTTTTCATTTCCTTTAAATAACTTTAAACACAGTGACAATGTTAACAGTAATTTAAGCCCAATAACATTTCTTCTTTTCTTAGAATGAAAAGGAGGATGCCTTTTAATGTAATGGAATGCAGCATTTACATTTAGAATCTGTTTATCCTAGAGCAGGGCTGTCCAGCTTTAGGTTGTAATTGAAACAATAGACATTATATTTTGATTTGCCATTTTAGTGAGAGCTCTTCGGCAGCTTGGCTTCCTTTACTAAAGCATTTATGTAAATTTCTATGCTCATATGTGGGCTGCAAGCCATTTTGCATAGCCCTATCCTAGAGGAAGAAGGATCACGAATAATTCTGCCTTATTGTCTCCTCTTAAGCTGGTGGCACTTAACTTGCCTTTCTCCCTGTTAAATTTAACATGTTTTCCCTTCTCCCTTTCCCTTTGCATGCATTTATTCTAGCCCTGGGAAATTATGTGTGAAACTGATAAGGACAGAAGAGTTAATGGTATTTGGGGAGTTGGGAGGAAGAATGAAATGAGCATTTCCTTGCTGGACCCCCCTCCCCAACAGTCGCCAGTACCATGTAGTGTTTTACATTTAACCTTTGTTTACAATTTCTTAGGAACAAGGTTAGGGAAGACTGTTAGAGCAGTCTTGTGATGCAGTGGAAATATAACAACCTAGTCACAGGACTGGGGATTGAATCCCTTGTTGTTCCCCTTTACTACTTGGGTCATCTTAGGCTTTCTGGGTCTCAGTTTTCTTATCTATAAAGTAAGGCCCCTTCCAGTTCTTAATTTATGATATTAGGGACATTGAAAAATTTAGAAACATTTAGAAAATATGAATTGTTATCTCAGAAATCAGTCATTGAGAGATTAAATTTGTCTTTTTTGTACTAGAAACAGTAAATATAATCAGCATGTAAGGAACCTTTTCTTTGTCTATAAATGCAGAAACTGTAGTGTTATTATAATTATGTTTATTTTTTAATTTGAAATTCTTTAACAGTTTCTTGTAGGAACAGTAGGTCACAATTTCACATGTTGTTTAAGCCTTATGATCTATTTGTATTTGATCTACTTCCCTTGTAATTTTGATGATCTTTTCCTTCCCACCAGATGAGCCTGAAGTTCCAATGGAGCCTCCCAGTGCCACAACCACCACTACCATAGGTATATCTGCAACCTGGACGACTTTGGCAGGTTCCCATGGTAAAAGAAACAATACCATGACCACAACCAGTTCAAAAAGGAAAAACAGAAAAAATAAAATCACTCCAGAAAATGTTCAGATTATATTTGATGATCAGCTGCCCATCTCATATAACCAACCAGAAAAAGTGAATGGAGAGTCAAAGAGTAGTAGTACGAGCGAAAGTGGTGACAGCGACAACATGAGGATTTCCAGCTGCAGTGACGAAAGTAGCAACAGCAACAGCAGCCGCAAGAGCGACAGTCAGTCCTCGACTGCCCCTCCGCCTGCTCCGAGCAGTAAGAAGCAGCCTTCCGTGCTCGTCACCTTTCCCAAGGAGGAGAGGAAAGCTGTTTCTGCCAAGACTGCTGTCAAGTCAGTTCCATTTAAATTTCTATTTTAACCCTGCTTGTAAGTCTGATTGAGTTACCTCTTAATGCTGAACTTGTTAAATATTGTTTGGGTTTTTTTCTTTCCTAAGTGACTTTTTTTCAAGTAGAGTTGATAGGTCATTAGACAATAGTAGCTCACATTTATATGAAAATTTATAATACACAAAGGTTTGGCCTCAAAAAAAAAAACTCCTTCAAAGTAAATAGAGCAATGAGTATTATCACCATTTTATATGTAGACTAAGATTCGTATTATTTGACTGGCACCAGTCACTTCCACTTTTATGGAGCCACTCTTGTGGTTCAGCCTTGTTTTCAGGTTGCTCATCTGTTTAAAAAAAAAAAAAAAGCTCCCTTCCAGCCCTAGTTTTATGATTTTTGACCTATTTTGAAATTAGACCATCTAGAAGTTAGAAAACTTGATTTTTTTGTTAAATGAGGTTAATTTTGTCATTATGGGCTTTTTTAAAGTTAAAGATGTAGACTTCTGTGTTATTACAATCAACACATTTCAAGTTATTTTAGATAAATTTGAAATTACTGCTTTCCCAGGAAAGTAGAAAGTCATCATTGGCATATTTTCAGATAGTACACTGACTTATAAATTTTAGAGTTTATTAACCCTTCTGTTTGTAATAAGTGCTACACACTTGCTGCTTTTTCACCTCATTGATAAAACATGTGGAATGGTAGATAAAATTGCTTTTCCAGCACTTTGACTCTACGTTTTGTTTAGATCTTTTCAGCCTTTAAATACATTTAATAGATTTTTCCCCTTTCCTCTTTAAGACTGTCTGAAACTATCAGTGAGGTGTCTGGGAATTCGTTGTCCACCTGCACAAAATCTGCTCCTTCTCCACTTTCTTCACCAAATGGAAAGTTGACAGTAGCTAGTCCTAAACGTGGGCAAAAGAGGGAAGATGGCTGGAAGGAAGTTGTAAGAAGGTCAGTAAAGTGTTCTTTTTTTTTAAAAAAAAAATTTATTTAATATATTTAGTTTTCATCATTGATTTTCACAAGAGTTTGAATTACGAATTTTTTCCCGGTTTCTACTCTCCCACCCACTCCAAGATGGCGTATATTCTGGTTGCCCCGTTCCCCAGTCAGCCCTCCCTTCTGTCACCCCACTTCCCCTCCTATCCCCCTTTCCCTTCTTCTCTTGTAGGGCAAGATAAATTTCTGCGCCCCATTACCTGTGTATCTTATTTCCTAGTTGCGTGCAAAAACTTTTTTTTTGTTTGTTTTTGAACATCTGTTTTTAAAACTTTGAGTTCCAAATTCTCTCCCCTCTTCCCTCCCCGCCTACCCTCCCTAAGAAGGCAAGCATTT
>JAQQSZ010011108.1:0-12330 GCA_028646595.1 Phalanger gymnotis | reverse complement strand
AGGCCCGCCTCACAAGAGTTGCCAGGAGGCCACAGAAAAATAAGATGGCATAAATCATATTCACTGCTCGAACTCCTGGGTCCACACAGGGGTCGGCTCTGCTTCGGATTTTTTCCAGCTGTAGTTTTCTCGCCTCTCCTCGAAGCCAAGCCTCTGGCATTCTCAAGTCCCGCCTCAACGACTAGAGACCAGAGTCCAGAGACCCATTGGTTCCCGAATTGGCCCCTTTTAAGTCCTTAATCTACGTCCACACAGGTTTCACACCTGATAGGACTTTGGGCCTTGGGCTTAGCATTTAACAGGTGAAAGTACTTTCACCATAAACAAAAGCCAAACTCCTCAAGGGCACCCATTAAACTAAGCCCATTTTGCCTTACTGGCACAGAAGCCACATTTGAACTCAGAAAGAGGAGTGTTCCTGACTCTTGCCCCAGCACTAGCCCCCACTGAGCTACCTACCTGTTCATTCATTGACAATGAATCTCACGTATAGAACCTGTACAAAATAATACAGAGGAATGGCCTGGGTGATAGTACAATTAGTTGAATTTGGAACTGGTTGCATTGCTGGTCTCAGCATCATTTTTAATAGTTTGATGTCTACTTGGCAAGCTGTCTCCGGTTGGATATTTCAGGGACCTACACTTGACACTGATGTTGACATTTTTTTTAATGACCAACTTGGTAATGACATATTTTCATGCTCATGAAATTTGCAAATAATTCAAAGCTAGGAGGGATATCTAACTTACTAGGTGATAGTTAGGAGCCAAACAGATCTGGACAGGATAGAGAATTGGTCTGTAAACACAACACACACACACACACACACACACACACACACACACACACACACACACATCAATTTCACATGTCCAGGATAGATGAGACAACATTAGAGAGAAGTTTGTATGACAAAGATCCTGGGGTTTTACTTAACAGCAGGTTCAATCTAAGTCAGCAGCATGAGGTGTCAGCCAAAAAACTTGATGAAATTTTGGGTTGAATTGAGAGGCATAGCTTCAAGGAATAATAGCTAGAGTTCATATTTTATACTAAAGTTTGCATGCACATTACAAATATCATCTCATTTGATCCTCACAACAACTCTGAGAGATAGGTTACTAATTATTATTAATTACATTTTACAGATGAGAAAACTGAGGCTGAGAGGTGAATTGACTGGCTGAGAGTCACACAGCTAGGAATGGTGGTCTGAGGTAGAATTTGAAGGCAGTTCTTCCGGACTCCAAGCCCAATACTCCATCCATTAAAAATCTACCTAGAACAAAGCACAAATCTTTTTTTTTTTTCTTTTGCCTGCCCAGACCAGCTATAGTATCCAGTCCCATGTGCTGTGGTTTGGAGAACAGATAAGCTAGAAAGATTCCAGAAGAGAGAACAGGGATGGTGAAGGTCCCTGAATCCACACCATATGGAGAATAGTTGAAGAAATAGGGGAATTTTGGCATGAATAAAAAAAAGAAGATACAATGTATATGTAGTAAGAGCTGTGAAGGGACCTTATGTCCGTGAGTCATTTGAAAGGCTATCATATGGAAAACGGATTATTCCTGGTCTGTTTGGGTCCAGAGAGAAGAAGTAGTAACAATGATTAGAATTTTTAAAAATGTCAAATTTGACTTGATATCAGGAAAATTATGACAACAATAACAACTTCCTAACCACCAGGGATGTCCCAAAGTGTTACATGCTTCCTCAGAAGGCAGCCAATTCTTCCTGATGGGAGGGCTTCAAGCAGTCTGTATCACACTTGCTCTGGGTGGGTTCTACTGGGGATTCCTTTTAGATAAAGTTTGGACAAGATGACTTCTTAGGTCTCTTCTAACTCAACTCAAGGATTATATGATTCATGGTTGTTTCAAAAGCTGAAGAGAAAATTAATGTCCAGATGTTTACATTTATAGACATAAGAATTCTTTAGGACTCCCCATCCAAACTGTGTGTTGTATAAAATAAGGAAATAGGGAATTTGTACAGATTGTTTTTTTTTAAACAGGCAACCTAACAGTTATGTCAAAATCTGGAATGAATGGACATTATATAAGTATAATGGACACTCTAGGAAAGCCCACACACTTTGGGTCTTAGACTTCTCAGTCTTCTATAAGCCAAAAAGGAGTATAAATGACAATAACCATTCTAGAGTATGATGCAAGGCCATTCTGCTGAATTCTTATACGTCTGATTTAATTTAATGGGAAGCATAAAACTTGACCAATTAGTTTTCTTTCTGAATTATAATTACTATTTAAAATAGCCACTATGAAAATAGAATTTGGCTTTCTTGATTAAATCCTATTTTTAAATGTTCCTTTCTGATAATAAATGCTAGAGCATTTCCAATGATTTTTAAGTGAATATAAATTTTAGCTTACTTAAATGCTCTGACTAAGGATGTCTGGAAAATAAATCCCCTATATGTTTGTTTAGGACGGCTTTATCCTCCCCTCCCCAAGTGGATTATTATAAATTGAGCTCAGCAGAAAGCTGGATTAGTGAAACTCAAGTGGGTATATTTTGTTATCATCCAGCAGCTTTTTCAATCACTCCAGCAGTACAATTTTCAATTAGTGGCTGCAGGGAAAAAGTAGATTTTCACTTTTGCTGAAGAGAGAGGGAGGAAACAATAGGACCAACTAAAGTTTGGCACCTAGTGGCTCTACTGGAAAACTTGAATAAAATTAAGGCAATGGGAAGACATTGCTTGCGTGACCTGAAGGCAGTCTGGTTCCACTTCGTCCTTTCTTACTCATTACTCTGCATTTTGCAATCTGGCTTCTAATCCCATGATTCAACTACATCTGTCCTCTCTGAAGCTACCAATGATCTTGCAACTGACAAACCTCATGTTCTTTTCTCAGTTCTCACCCTTGACCTTTTTCCTACATTTGACAGTGTTGACTCGTCACTAGTTCTAGATGTTTTCTCTTAACTAGGTTTTCCTGGCACTGCTCTCGGTTTCCTCTTGATTCCCCTCCTACCTGTCTAATCATAATTTCTTACAATCCTTCATTGGGTCATCATCCATAACAAGACGCCTAACTATGTGTATTCCCCAAGGCTTTGTAGCAGGGCCTCTTCTATTCTCTTTTTATTAGTGTCCTCATCAAGAGCTATGGTTTTATTATCTCTATGCAGATGAATCACAAATCTATAGATCAGGTCCCAGTCGTCCCTCTAAACTCCAAGTCCACATCACCAACTACCTATTGGACATTAATAACTTAAGTGATCCTGGAGACATCTCAAATTCAACATGCCAAATATAGAACTCAATATCTTTCCCCCATATGTAATACTCTTACAAAATTGTATATCTTTCTTGATAATATCACTATCCTTTTCGACTCACAATTACAAAACCACATTATCCTTGACTCCTCAAGCTTATTCCCCTCATATCTATTGGTGTGGTTGAGTCATTTCAGTCATCTCTGACACTTCATGACCCCATTTTAGGGTTTTCTTGGCAAAGATAATGGAGTGGTTTGCCACTTCCTTCTCCAGCTCATTTTGTTATGAGAAACTAAGTCAACCAGGGTTAAGTGACTTACCCAAAGTCATACAACTAGCAAGTATCTGAGGCCAGATTTAAACTCAGGAAAATGAGTCTTTCTGATTCTAAGCCTAGTGCTCTGTCCACTATGCCACCTATTTGCCAAATCTCATTCAAATATTTTCTCATTCTATTCCATCTAATCCACCCACAAAGTCACCAAATTTATTTTCAATTGTATATATGTCCATGACACTCCCCTACCCCAAAACTACAATGATTCTCTCTTACTTCTGGGATAAGACAAACAAATTTCTGTTCAGCCTTTAAAATCCTTTACTACTTGACACCAACCTATCTTTTTGTTGTCCTCTGTGACTTCATACATATTATAGTAAAATCAAATTGGTCTTTTCTATGCTTAGCATACACGGGACTCTTCTCAATGTCTTTTGCACTGACTATCTCTGATTACTAGAATGGCCTCCCTCCTCCCCTGTGTCTCATCAAATCCTTCCCTTTCTTCAAGATGTAGCTTACACACACAAATTTCTGTAGGACGTGTTTTCTGATCTTCTCTACTATTAATACTGACTTCTTCTGAGTAGCTTGGACTCCTATATTGATTTCTGTTCTTTTAATAGGTAGTATTCTATTTTTACGTGTTCTATAAATACTTCTATATGTGCTCATTGTCTCCTCAGTTAACAATTTAAAAGTTTTAAAGGTAAAGATTGTTCAGACCTTCATATATGTATCCCCACAGCCTACCTTGATAAAGTAAGGACTACATAATACTGAGTGAATATAAATAAATCTAATAATTTGTATAGGCAAAAAGTAATTAACACATGCTTGGAAAATTCCTTTTCACTAGGACATTTAGCTAATCAGAGCTAGAAGAGAACTCAGAGGCCATTCAGTATAACCCAATCATTTTAGAAATGAGGAAACTGAGTCTCATGGAGGTTAAATAATTTGTCCAAGCTCACACAGATAAAAACAAATTAGAAGTTGGATTCGAAGTCAAATCCCTCAACCCTAGAGCCAATGTTCTTCACTACTAACTAGGACAACAGATAGCTGAGAGAGCAATTTAAATGGATTAGATGTTGGATCCAGAACTGAACAGGGAGAAGAGAGTAGGCATTTTAATAGATCCCATTTTGCTCTTTGTATAAAGGGAAAGAACAACAATGTCATAAACAGAACTGACATCTCAGTGATGGGAAATTGTTGTGAAATTTTGGGGAAAGATACCATAGCTGAAGAGCCAAAGTTATAGATGACCCAGAATGGAATGGAGAGAAATATGCTCACTGAACATAGGCTATAGTGGATTTCCAATGATGACTTACATACAAGAAATATCATAAGGGATTTCATCAAGGATATATATGAAAAAAACGAAGGTATGTTAGCCATTTAGCAAGAACATGGGCACAGATGAATTATGATCTTTTCTGATAGCACACATGCATTTATGAAATCTGCATTAGCCATCAAGGTATTGCAGTTTAATTTTGTCACATACTTTGTGCACAACTATTATGTTAAGTAAGTAATTTAGAGAAAGAAAAAAAATACTTTCAATGAAAGAAACAGAAGCCAGGGAACAGGGAAGGGGGGCTGAAGGATAAGAGAGTAATTAGGAATCATGGCTCACAAATTCTAGGAAGCTGCATGTCTATCATCTATTCCTAGATGATAGACCTCACATTCAGATCCTGGCATCAGAAGGCTCTAAAAATAAAACTCACATAGTAAAGCAATTTCCAAAATGGAGATGGGAAAACAAAACATATTAAATGGATTGATGTCCCATACAAATAAAGACATTCTTCTCATTCAGGAGAGGAACTCAACTGTCTACATAGAGGGCAAGAGGACAGAGACTTCCACCCCTTGAGAGTCAAATCTGTCAGTCTGTGGAAAACTGTCACACTTATTTATATGCCTGGAACAACAGGGTCTGCTTTAGCTGAATAATTATTTTAATGAACAATCAGATGAGTATTCAAAATATTGTCATAAGGGTCACCCAGCAACTACTTCAAGTGAAAGGGAAATTATGTCAATTTACCACCTCATACAGGTAAAGACAAATAACTGCAGAGGCAGCAGTGAAAACCAAATATGCCAAGAAGTCTAACTTATTTGTCTTTCCTTGTTGGTACCGTATGAGTCAAGTATCAGAGGATTTCTGCTCTCCATATTGCCTGGAGAACCAAGGTAAAACTAACACTTCAATAGATTAAGACTATACTCTGGAAAGGTAAACCACATTGGAATTCTGCCTTGCCTGAGAAAACAGTCCTGGGGCAGATTATAGTACAGCTGTACGAATGTGCACTGGATTTATAGTCAGCAGTCCAGTTCAGTACTTTTTCAGTCATGTCTGACTCTTCATGACCTCATTTTGGTTTTCTTGGCAGTAATATTGGAATGGTTTGTCATTTTCTTCTCCAGCTCATTTTATAGAAGAGGAATTGAGGCAAACATGATTACAAGACTTACCTGGGTCACACAGCTAGTAAATATCTGAGGCCAGATTTGAATTCAGGAAGCTGTGTCTTCCTGACTCCAGGTCTGGCATTCTAACCATTGCACCACCTAGCTGCCCCTAATAGTCAGAGGACCTGATTTAAAAAAATAAATCAGTAATCTGTGTGATGTTGTGAAAGTTATTTAACCTTTTTTGGTCTCAATTTCACTATCTGCGTTAGCTACTTTTGAATACCTCTTCTACGAAAATTATAAAAATGCTAATATTTCTTTAAGAGGCAGAAATGGTAACCTAGTTGGTGTTGCCCTTGTCATCATATGAAGCACTTCTCCCTATGCAATCAAGGAAAATCTGTGCGTACATATGTGTCTGAATTTATTTGTGATCTAGAAGGATTTAGAGATAATCTATGGAGATAAAGAAGGTGATTCATCTTAGAACGTCCTTAAGTGTTATAAACCATTAATGCTTATAAAGAAATAGTATTAAGATAATTTTAAGACAACTAAGCCTGGAGAGAAACTACCAAGATGGAGGGCTGAGAACAACTGAAGATGTATTCTTTTGGAGAGAGCCTGAGAAAGAAAAGAGAGGAAAAAATTGGAGATTTCTCCTCATTTAAAAGAAAATAAAATCATTGCATCCTTGCTTTTGCAAATAGAAATTGTTATAGTCAACAGACTAATGGTGTGAGACTTCATTTTCAAAATGGAAGAAAAGCATGCAGTTGCAGTAAGATGGGGATTTTCTCATAGAAGAAATATCATAAATAATCATTCCTCTGCTTTATTATTCATTTTGTTAATAAATTGTATATTAAGTAACTTTTATATTTATTTTATCTTAGACACTAGAACATTTGATATATAGAGATATATAAGTAACTACTATTGGGTGGGGGTATCTCTCTTGTTTATTAGAAAAAAATAATTTAATTAAATGGCATAAACTGAGCTTAGTTAAATAAATGAAATATGTTGAAATTGTATTGATTAATGAGAATGTATACCTCATGATTTATCCTAGCACTAAGAATGATAAGGCTAACTGTGGGAATTAGCCAAAGAGCAACCCAAGGGGTGACCTACATGTGTGGCTGGTGACCTGTGTAACCCTGTTACACATTATGAGTCATACTACTATCCTTGTCACATCTGCAAAATGAGGAAGTCAGACTAGATGACCTCTAAATTCTGTTCAAGTTTTAAATCTATGGTCCTATCATTCTGTGGTCTTCATAATGACCTAACAATATAATGCAAGCCATGTTGTCTAGCTGCAAATATTTCAAAGTGAGCATGAAGGATGTGTAGTTGTCTCTAGAGATAAGGTGGAGATAGATTTGATTGCTGCTAGAAGGCCAGAACTAAGTTCTGGATTAAACAAAAGCTTGCATAGATTGATTCTGACCTTCTATATGACTTTGACCTTGCTGGGAAAGAGGGGGCAGGGGAATGGAAAGTCCTCTTTACCATGGGAACATGTACAACCCTGAGTCTGCTGGATTTAAAAGAACTGATATTACATAACAAAAAAAATAGCCATGTAATTAAAAAAAACATTTTTCATGTAAAAAGAACATTAAAAATGTTTTGAATCTGGTAGATCCATCAATGATGCAGTGTTATCCCCAAATTTTGATTCAACCCACATGAAGAGAAAAACTCCCCTCAATAAATATATACATCAATTTGGAATAGAAGCAAGGGATATAACTGGGTGTGTGGAAGGAAGAGAGGATCAGGTAACAGAGTAGGCAGAAAACAGAAAAATAAGATAAAAAGACAAATCACTATTACAGAGAAATGCTGGGGAGCAGGGGGAAGACTATGAAAATAGAAGAAAGATCAGAATTATTGGAATGTATGAAAAAATGCAAAGGAAAAACAAGACTAATTCTATCTTAGGGGAAGTTTTCTCAAGAAAATGTCACAGAACTAGTGAATGTAAAGAAGTAAAATATAATAAGAATAGAAAGGTAGGAAGGGGTTAGCTTATGAAGAGCATTAAATGTCAAACAGATGCCTTTACATTTGATGTTTGAGGCAATAAGAAGCTATAGGACATTATTGAGCTAAAGGTGACATGATCAGTCCCACACTTTAGAAAATCTTCTTTGGTAGCTGAATGGAGTGTGGAAAGTCTTGAATCAGGAAGACCAATTTAAAGTCTAAGTACCTAATCTACAGTGAGACCAATTAGATGACTAATTACATAATCAACATGAAAGGTAGTGAGAGCCTGGGCTAGAGTAATGGCTACATGAGTGGAGAGAAAGGGGTACGAATGAGAGATGCCAAGGTAAAGACAATAAGAACAGAGCAACAGGTAGCATTTGTAGGTTGAAAGAGAAGAAGAAGTTAAGGATAATATTGAACTTTGCATTTGGGGAGACTGGGAAAATGTAGTGCCCTCAGTATTGGGAAGTTCAGAAGAGAGAGGGATAACATAGAGTTCTATTTTGGATGCATGGAGCTTGAGGTGCCTATAACACACACACACATATACACAGGTATAGGTATGTATATGTATGTATATATATACATATATATACACACATTCATATATGCATATACATATATGCATATGCATACACATATATTTACATATATCTGTATATATACATACCTATATACATGTGTGTATGTATACATATATGTGTATAAGTATGTGTATATACATATGTATGTATGTGTGAATGTGTATGTGTATATATAGATAGATACATATATATATATGTATACACACATATATAATTTATATTTTCTCCTCTCCATTAGAAAGTAAGTTCTTTGGGGCCAGGGCTGTTTTTTCTTTTGCTTCTATCCTCATAACTTCTCAGAGAACCTGACACAGAATAAGCATTTAATAAATAGTTATGAAATGATTGAATCAATGGATGAGATGAATGGATAAATGAATAAATGAAGTGGGTCTTTAAGTCTGAAGAGAGAATTCAACTGCATATGCAGATTGGGAATCAATCACATGGAGATAATTGAACAGGAGGGAGACAGAGAAGTGATCAGACATTTGGTAGGAGAGTCAGGAGAGAGCCTGGGACAAAGGGATCTTTGAGCCAAAACAGCAACTCGATGATGGGAAGCATCGATTAGTGTCCCGATTTTATTTAAGCAATTAATATCAATTCAATTTTATAAAGAAATATTTACTAATATGATGGAGCTTGAAGAAAAGCAGAAACCATTCCCCTAAAGAGAGGCACACTCTCCCCTCTACCACCTCTGTCTGTCGGGACAGTAAGCTTTAAAACTCAGTCAGTTTCTGTAAGCATTTGCCCCATCAAGCTCAATTACCAAGGCAGAGTAGCTGATGAGTGAAGTCACAACTGGAAAAAGCTATGACTGATTTATTGTTGAGCTGCATCCTTCTGGTCAGTTTTCTGGGCCTTGCTGGCACTTTCACTGGCCCTCTTTGGGACTTCGCAAAGGTGCCCTAATCTGTTCCATCTTCAATACTCCACCTAAGAGTGGTAAAGAATAGAAAACAGAAACTAAAGAGTCATACTTTCTATACCCATGGCCACAAGTCAGCAGCTGTGCTAAAGAGTTAAAAGTTCAAGGCCTCTCTCTCTACTGAAGGCTCACATCACTCCCTATTGAAATGCATTCAGGAAAATGAAAGGCTGAATCATCTGGTTAGTGTTTTTATAAGCATATTTTAACAATTAAAATAAAGGCTTTGGGCTTTTAATTCCTTACCTCAAATGCCTGCTCATTGCCATGTGAATAGTGGAACTTTTCAGATTCTGTTTTCTATTCTCTAATATTCTTTGGTGGAGTACTGAAGATTGAATAATCACTTCATTAATTTCTAAAATAAACTGTGGGTAATTGAATATCTATTATATTGTTTATTCTCCATTATAATCTAGTCCAAGTCAAAAAAAAAAAACTACTTTGCCATGATACCAACTCAATGAGGATTTATGCTGGCCTTTGGAATTTAGATGGGAAGTCCTTCATTGGAACCCCTATTAAAATCCTTTTCTGAATGGTATGATTGGCCAAAGCTAGTGTGTTATCAGAGATTCCCTTGAGCATCAACTCTGATAAAATGCCAGAAGTGAATGAGAGGAAAGGAGTATTGACTATTATCATATTTTTGTGTTATCCATCCCTGAGATCTGCTCAGATCACAATTAGAAATAGAAAGGCTTTACTAAGACAGGTAAGCATACATTCTTTTATCCTGTCTAATCATCAACTGTTAACATAGTTGGGAATTTACTTTTCTTTGGACTACACTGGATAACAAGCACATCATTAATGCAACAATTTTGGTGCCATTAAAAAGTTCATGTTGAACTGCTTAAAGACTAAGAGAATTTTACCCCTTGCTGAATCTGCCCATGGACTTTTGAGGATAGGAATGATTGCTCTCTTATTAGAACAAGGTGAAGGATATGAACTGACAGGTGATTGTAGAATCCACTTATCTATGCATTTCATAATGCTAGAGGTGACCCAGGGCCCCCCCTCATGCTTTCTAGAAACCTGAGTGCTATGCCAGGGCTAAAGTAATCCTATTGGCAGCAAAGCATTTTGGGGACCCATTTTCTTTGCTTAACATGTGTAATTATAAGAAAACAAATTACAGTAATAAAATGAGACGAGAAGAGCAGTTTTATATGGACAAAAGTGCACCTTAGTCATAAATGAGAGACTGTCACATAAGGAAAGGTGGAGAAGAGAATTTCTCTTTACTGCCTTTATTGTTGTTTAAATCATTCATCAGCCTCTGCAAACTACTTATTGACTCCCAGCATGCGTAACACAAGAAAGGCAAAGAAAGTTCCAGCTCCCTCTCTTTGTCTCTCTAGTTCTCTTTTTCTTTCTCTGTCTGTATCTGTCTGTCTCTCTCTGTCTCTGTCTCTGCCTCTGTGTCTTTCTCGGTCTCTCTTGGTCTTTCTGTCTCTGTGTATCTGTCTCTGTGTCACTCCCAAGATTCTACTTCTCATAGACTCCAAGCCATCTACAGTTGTACATACTCCCGGACAAATGAAGCTTTTCTATTTTCTAGATGTTTTGAATAGGCACAGTGGATAGAACGTTGGGTTTGCAGTCAGAAGACCTGAGTTAAAATCCAGCCTCGGAGCCTTAATAGTTGTATTCCCTTGGACAAGTTTCTTAACCGTATTTGCCCTAGTTTCCTTATCTGTAAAATGAACTGGAGACAGAAGTGGCAAACCACTTGAGTATCTTTGTCAAGAAAAAACAAATGTGGTCAAGACGAGTGAATAGGAGTAAAATGACTGAATAGAGCAGCTAGGTGGTGCAATGGAGTCAGAAGGACCTGGGTTCAGATACTTGCTAACTGTGTGACCCTGGGTAAGTCATATAAACCCAATTGCCTCAAAAATAATGAAAGAAAAGAAATGACTGCACAGAAACAACAAATTTATATCATGTATTTCTTTGAGATGCTTAAGACCTTAACTGACTAAGACTAAGCCTCATGATGTTGACACTCCTGGGCGCTAGGTAAACACGTATGAACAATTAGCCAGAGAGAAGTCTGAGCAGTGAAGCCAAGAGGACCTTGGCTCCAATAGTGCCTGTGATGCTTACAATCTGTGTTACCATGAGGCAAGTTATTGAACATAAAAGTTTTGCAAGGAACTCCCTAGCAGTGAAGACAAATAAATCACTTGGAGTAAAAGGATCCTCTTGCAGTTGAAAGAGAATTGATTTATGCGGTGAAGAGTGTACTTGACTGGGAGTCATTTTTGTTCATTTGTATGATTAATTGATCGTATGATAGGCTGTTGTTCTTTTTTTTTTCATTCCACCATTACCTGTAACAGGAGTCTTCTTGACTTTTGCCTCGCCACTAGACTTCGAAGACTGGAGTAAAGAGTGAGAACGATGGCTTTGTGCAGCTCTCCCTCACAAAATCCAGTTCATGCTCAAGTGATCACCCTCATGATATCTTTGGTCCTCTTTGAGAATGAAGGACAAACAACAACAAAACAAAGGGTTCTGCATGAGGTCTCTGCAGAGAGAAGAACTTCCAGAGCAGGTAATGTGAACTAAACCTTTGTTACCTGCTTCTTACATGTATGTGTGCCTCACTATTATTATGGTCAAGGTTTAAGTTTACTCATTCCATGAATGCTGTGTGTATTCATGGGAAGGAGGAAACCACATTTTAGAAGAATGTTTATGTTACCTATCTTTACCATGTTATCTGGGTGTAGTAGTAGGCATCCTCTAGGGATTCAATATGCCAATTTGAACAGAAGGTGGAAAACACTGCTGCTTCTTCTTCTCCTTCTTCTTCT
>JAQQSZ010011107.1:0-12330 GCA_028646595.1 Phalanger gymnotis | reverse complement strand
ACTGAAGGGATGATATCTAAAAAAAAAACAAACTAAAATTAACGGACAAGAGAGGAATATATTGAGAGAGGGAGAAAGGGAGAAATAGAATGGGGTAAATTGTCTCGCATAAAAGTGGCAAGAAAACGCAGTTCTATAGGAAGGGAAGAGGAGACAGATAAAGGGGAATGAGTGAATCTTACCCCACAGGAAGGAAGGAGGAAGAAGATAAAAAAAAGGGGCGATGATAGAAGGGAGGGCAGATGGGAGAGGAGGTAATCAAAAACAAACAGTTTCGAAAAGAAACAGGATCAAGGGAGAAAATTCAATAAAGGGAGATAGGTTAGGAAGGAGGAAAATATAGTTAGTCTTTCACAACATGAGTATTGTGGATGGGTTTTACATAATGATACGCATGTGGCCTATGTTGAATTGCTTGACCTCTTAGGGAGGGTGGGTGGGAAGGGAAGAGAGGAGAGAATTTGGAACTCAAAGTTTTTAAAAACAGATGTTCAAAAATAACAAAAACAAAGTTTTTGCACGCAACTAGGAAATAAGATACATAGGCAATGGGGTATATAAATTTATCTTGCCCTACAAGAAATCAAGGGAAAAGGGGATGAGAGAGGAGTTGGGTGACAGAAGGGAGGGCTGACTGGGGAATGGGGCAACCATAATATATGCCATCTTGGAGTGGGGGGGGAGAGTAGAAATGGCGAGAAAATTCTTAATTCAACCTCTTGTAAAAATCAGTGCTGAAAACTAAATATATTAAATAAATTAAATTTTAAAAAAATAAAAAAAGATTTACCAATGACTAAAGCTGATTTTATTGACATCTACTTTACATTAATAACAAAAATGACTACAAGTTTAAGATATAGGTATAGTTAACTTTTAAATTTTGCTCTAAATTGTCTATCACATTTAAAATTTTCCTCATTGTCCATTAGCTAATATTTGTGCTTCATTCTAATAAAAAGTTCTATTCTTAAAGAAAAGTATAATTAAGTGCAGAAGTATGCTAATATGTTTTCTCAGTTAACCAAATCTTCCAAGGCGCTTCAGACTCTGCATGGCATCAGGCATATAGTTTTAGACTCAAGTTCCAATTCTGCTTCTGTCACTTACTAGCTTGTGATGCTAGGCATGCCACTTCAATTCCATTGGCCTTCAACAACTCACCAGGACTTATCTACTAAATAACAGATAAGTTGTGATCTGTGAAGATAGAGGGAGTCATCTCATCAGGAGCTCCCCACACTGCCAAAAGTACTTCTTCACATACTTATGATCCTTCACATATTTGTATAACCACATCTATGAGAACCTTTGGTATATGGACCATGGACTCATGCTCCTCTTCTCATCTAGTGCCAGATTGCCTGAATTTCACATATAGTAACTCTAGTAAGTAACCAGTTTCATGTGTCTTGTAAACCCAAACCTTTAAAATGTCAGGAATTATTAGATTAGTATTGATAATTTTTTATTTTCATTTTCTTACATCCACATATTAAATTACCTGGAAATTTATTTGTCCTTTCCAAAGGTAATGTATATACAAGTTTTTCTTCACTCTCTGCTGCTAATTTGGCCTCAGGGATGTGGTGTTTGACAAGCGATGTTATTCTTTCTGGATCGCATATCTCATTCCTATGCAAACTGGTATTAGAAGGGAAAAGTAGCAAAACATATATATGTCATTTGGAAGTTTTCATCAATGTTACTACTATTAAGATGAATTTATTGAGCACAGTGGCACTTAGCGTTAATGAATTGAATTAAATGTACAGTGTGTACATAATATTTTACTAAGCATTTGAAACTACAAAGGAAGTAGAAAACAATTTTTCCCTGGAAAAAGCTTATTATCCATTGGCAGAGACAACGTACCTACACCTCTATAGGTCTTCCATTTATAAGGAAGGCCATGCAGAAAAAGTTTAGTCCTTCTTGCATTGTATAGACCTTCAAATATTTGAAGACCACTATTATTTTCTCCCTACATTTCTTTTCTGCTTAAACATTCCTACATAACTTCAACAAATCTTCATATGATATGATCCTCCAGCATTTTAATACCACTCCTCTGGATACTTAATAATTTATCAATGTCAGCCCTAAAATGTGGCACCTTGAACAAAATACTCCAGATATTGACTGACTAGGGTTTAGAAAAGTGGGACGATCACTTCTCTAGTCATGAGTTCTGTCCCAATCTCAATGTGATATGGCAATAAATTGTTTTTTATACTTTCATCCTTATCCACTTCAGCTCTGTATAAATTTCTATGCTATATCTATCACTTCCGCAAAACAGATGAAAGACTTTATTAAAATGCTTTACTAAAATCTAGATATCTACTGCACTCCTTTTATCTAATAACTATATTTTTAAAAAGGAAATTAGGTTAATCTGTCAATATTTTTTATAAAGTCATGCTTGCTATATATGGTCACTGACCATCCCTTGAATAATACATTCTGAAATTTTTTTCCAGAACTAAAGTCAACTCCAATGACCTATGAATGTCATACTCCACTCTCTTCCTTCTTAAAAAATTGGAATAGTGGGAAATTTAATTTTCTCCAAGATTACAGCCTTCCAGTTTTCTTTCCCATTCTCCAGAATCTTTCAAAAGTCACTGACAATGGATCAAGAAAAAGTATATGTTTTTTCAATAAAATGGGAACTCATCCAAGCCCAATAGGTGTTCCCTAATCATTTCCCACTTTATCTTGGAGGCATCTAGGCAGTGAAGTAAGTAGAGTGCTGGACTTGGAGCCATGAAGACCTGAATTTATATCCTGCTTCAGACACTTACTAGTTGTGTGACTCTGGGAAAGTCACTTAAGTGCTTTTGATCTCAGTTTCCTTATCTGTAAAATGATTATAATAGTACCTAATTGAAGCTATAAAGATATAAGTTATTATTGATACTGTTATCCTAGATATCTATTCCTTATTTTCATTCTGACCTTTTAAGCCCAAGGGTCATTCTCCTTGGCAAAGAAAATAATAGTAAGATAAGAATTGAGCAGCTCTAACTAGAAGACTCACTCAACCCTTAAAAAAGCAGCAGATGGTGATTCAGCCCAACCAGAGAATTAAACAACTGAGATTGGAGACTAGTGTGTGACTGCATAGGTCTTAAGGAAAGGAGACTAAAATTCAGCTGTGGCCATTCCTGTCACCCCAGAAGTCATTTAGAACAAGGACCAATGCTAGTGAAAAGTAAATCTCTCAATGTAGAAAGAGAATGAGACAGCTTTATGGTCAAGCCCATGAATATACACACTATTGAAGGAAAAGTCAGAAAATAAGCAATAAGAATAATTGGGGGTTGGGGGAATAAAGGCACCAAATATTCCAAAAGGAAGAAAATTCAATTTAAAAACTAGATCACAATCAGACAAATCAACAGAAAACATACTAAAATTAGAAGAGAAGATGAATACCAAAATATCCAAAAATTACAAACCTCTAAAAAAATTGCAGCAAATGAAATTGAGTCAACACCTGAAAAAAATAATTTAAAAAATGGAAAAAACTGAATCCATAAGAGCAAGTCTTTTTAAAGAAGTGAAAAAGAGAAAAACAGACTGAGAATACAAATATGGTAAAGGACAATCTGGAAGAAGAGAAGCAAAAAGCAATTGTGTTTTTAAAAAAAAGTACACATGATTTCTACACTAGCAAAAACCATTAATCTAGAAGACAGGATGTGTAGAAATAAGAATCATAGACTTTCCAGAAAATCAGTACAAGGTAAAAACCTGAAATGCAAGAAGTAACATCAGAAAACTGCCCAGAATTTCTGAATCTAGAAAACAAAGCACCAATTGGAAGAATCTACAGATTACCTCCAGAAAAAATATAAAATAAATATATATTCCAAACTCTAAGACATAAAATGATTAAATTTAACAATTCCAAGGACAACCAACAAATCTGCAAGTGACCAGTAGAAAGACATTCAAATATAAAGGAAAGGGAATTTGATTATCACAATATTATTCTGCACCCACTAGAAACTATAAAAGGGAATAGAATGATATATTACAAAAAGCAAAGAAACTCAAGATGCAACCTCAAAGAACATACCCTTCAAATATGCACTTATAAAGAAAAAAAATGACCATTTGTTCAAAGAGAAGCAGTTGGAGCTTCTTGGGGGGGGGGGACTCAAATGTGATCAGATTGTTCAACTTATTTAAATATAACTATCAAGAAAAGTACAAGAAATAAAATAAATTACTCCCATTTCTAAAAACCATTAAAAGAAAAAAACTGGAAAGTTAAAGACTCCCTTGTGTTTTAAAAGAAATTAATGGAAATATTCAACGATTTCTTTCTACAAGTTCACAAAGGAATAAAGATAAAAGGAGAGATTAAAGAAGAAAAAAGGACAGGGGAGAAGCAAGCCTGAAGCATCATAGATGAAAGGATCTAAACTATAACCACCACCCCCATAGATGAATCAGTGTTTTGGTGGCACTAATTTGCAAAGTGGAAGAGTACATAAGAAGAGAAAGGGAAGGTAGTGGATAGAGGAGAACATATGAGGCATCCTAATCAAGTCCATGGGTAAACAACATAAGGAAAATAACTCCTAAAATTTCATAGCAAGAATAGAGACATGAGGAGAAGGGTAAGGTGACAAAAAGAGGAATTGAATCAAGAAGAAAGAAAAGGTGCACAGAGAGACCACTTCTGAGAGGGCTGTGCATCCAAAAGAAAAGATGCATCATGGCACATGGGAAAGAAAATGAACATGAAGAAGGGATTAGACCACACAATTTAGAACACATGGAAATTTCTACCATGGGGAAATGCTTCTATCATTATTATCTCTCTGATGAACTGATGTATTTTTAAAAAGTGAAGCACAACAGAAAGAAGCAGTAAGTGGGCAAGATCTATATAAGGTAAACCAAAAGAAATAAAAATAGTTATTAGAACTTAACATGCAGAATAATATGCCAACAAAACTAAAAAATGTGAAACAAAGGATTACCTTTATAAATGTAATAAAGAATCCTAAAAGAACACCAAAAAGAGATCTTAAATCTGAGAAGAAGAAATATAACTAGCTAAAAAAAATTCATATTTCTGATGTGTTTATAGGAGAATTCTATTAATCTTTTAAAATGATTAATACTAATACTATTCACATTATTCTCAAATTCCAAGAACATTCAACTGGACTTCTTTTATGAGACAAGTATAACTCTAATGTGTAAATCAGAGAAGAATAAAGCAAAGAAAGAGAACTATAGGTGTGTCATTACTCAACTCAAATTTTTAAAGAAATTCTTTTAGAGATCAAAGCAATTTATCCAAAATATTATTCAGTTGCATTTGTACCAGTGGTTTGCAAGGATGTTTTGACTTTAGGAAAATGATCAACATAATTATTAAAACCCAAAACACCCCAAATTACATGATTATCTTGATGAACATATAAAGAGCCTTTAACAATGTACAATATTAACTTTTTTAAAAAATCTATATAGCATAGGAATATTAACATCCTTTTTGATATCATAAAAAGTATCCATCTTTAACCCAAAGTAAGCATCATATGAATAGGTATTTACCAGAATTTTTGCAAATAAATATGGGAGTAAATCAAGGATGCCCATTCATTCAGCTATCATTTCTATTTAGTTCTAGAAATGCTAGCAATAGCAATAAGACAAGAGCAAGAAATTATGGGTACACAGATGAACAAAGAGCAGATAACTTCAAAGATTGGTTATAAAACAATGGTTTAATTGTAAAATCCTAGAGAATCATGGAAGAAAATAACTAAGGCAATTAATACCTTCAATAAAGTCAGGCTACAAAATAAACTTATAACACTGGCATCATTTCTATATTCTATATAACTGCAACATTTAAAAATCACTAATAGAGAAGTGAACATAGTAAAAAATACATTCAATACTTGTATAGATTCAATTACAAAATGCTCTTTAAAAAACAAATAACTTGAAAATTAGTGTGGCAAAATTACAAAGAACAACCTTGGCCCCAAAGAAGAGTTATACAAAGACATTTCTTTGGAGGGACCAAGTGTATGAAATAGTGAATATAATCAAAAAATTTTTGTAATAGAGTGATTGGATTTCTTTTTTTCTTTTTATCATTTTTTAAAATTGTTATAAGGGATGGCTTTCTGGAGGGAGAGGCAGAATACAGAGGGGAAATTTAGCTGATTGAAAAATTGAAGATACCAATAAAAATCTATTTTGTTAAAAGCTATATATTTCATGGTTCAAAAAGAGTCTCTCATTTCTAATTTACATCTTTTTTTAAAAATCCATCAAATACCTGCCTACATATGATTACACCAGGTTTGAACCCACACTTTCAATAAGCATTGTACCTTAAATGATATCCAATCCCCCATTTCCTCTTCAGAAACAATGAAGAGCCTGCACACTTCAACCTCCCACTGGATATAAACACTTTCCGATCTGAGCAAAAAGAAGTAAATGAGATCTAGGTTAGAGGGTTCTTTCACTCCATGGGTTAGTCCAGAGGTAATTCACAGATCCAAAAAATAACAGTCCCTCTACATTTAACACATTGATTACAGTTTAAAGTTATAACATAGAGTGAAACCTAGAACCCAGTTAAGGTGAAACATTCTAAACTTGGGCATGTCCTTCTTATCACTTGGAACACTGTTTGAGGAAAAATAAATTCAACCTTGCCATACTCTCTTTTTTGGATACTTGTGAAATATCTTCATTTCTCAACTGAATATGCATAGACAGAGGCTTAGGTAACACCTGTCATTCTTTGACCAGTCCAATTCCTGATCATAATAGTGAAAGGAAACTAAGACTTGCCAGCAAGGAGATCGGCCTCATCCATGAACTGGGTACTGAAGAGGATCACACGGTCTGATTTCCTTTCCTTTAGAAGATTCCATACTTGATGCCGTGAAAAGGGATCCAATCCAGCAGTTGGTTCATCTAACAGCAAAACCTGTAGCAAAAACCTTTGTTTAAACTTTTGTTTAGACCATAATCAAGTGAAAATGATGTATCAATTTCTAAAATATATTAAGTTATCATTAGATTATTTAAAGAAGAACACATGTAAAAGGATCTTCATGTAAATCTTTAAATGGAATCTCACACATGTGTTAAATGCCAATAAACTTTAACACATATGTTAAATTCCAAGTACAGTGTAACCCACTGTACTTTTCATTCTCTATGCAAGTTCTTTCAGAAAACACCCTAGAATGTATATTTTTAAACTTCCTATCAGTCCTCAGATATTTATTGGGGGCAGGGCAGAGAGGAGATGCTGGGAACTTAAAAACCATACATTCAATTGTGCTATTTATTCTCTCTTTGATTATTTCTAATCACAAAAAAGTCATCAATTATTACTAACAGTTTCAAGTGCAGTCTCAGTCGCTTGAGAGTCTGGTACCACTTACCTGAGGATCTCCTAAAATGGCAATTCCAAAAGATAGTTTTCTTTTTTGTCCACCACTTAAATTTACTGCAAGGGTATCTTGAATATTTTTCATTTCCAGTTGTGTTAAAATTAGCTGTACCTAACCAAGAGAGGATATTAAATTCAAAAACCCAAAATGCTTTAGGTAAACTGCTTTTATTTGCTATTCATTATATATAAGGGAACTTTCCTAGGATTTCCCTTTCTAAATTTTGTACATTTAATTGCTTTTAAATAATAGAACAGAAATAAGTTAAAAAATAAGACTGCATCTAAGTCAATTTTCTCATACTCATCTACCTCTTCCTCCACCTTCTGTGGATGAATCCCTTTTATTTTAGCAAATAGTCTGAGGTTTTCTCTTGCAGTAAGAAAGTCAAGTTGAACATTGCATTGTGGACAAACACCAATGATCTTCCTTATTTTTTCCAAGTCAGCCATTTCAGAGAGTTTATTATTATAGATCGTAGCCGAACCTAAAGACAAAAGGTAAAACAATTTAATATCTAGGTGACAATGTACTGGATAAAGTTTAGTCTATTATTATAGATTGTAACTGAGCCTGAAATCAGAAGTTGAAAGCAAGTTAATAGCTGGGTGACAACATATTCTTTACTTTTGTTTAGACCATAATCAAGTGAAAATGATGTATTAATTTCTAAAATATATTAAGTTATTAAAAGATAAGAAATAATAATAAATAAAAATAATCGATTTTTAAATGGGTTATTTTACAAATACTGATAATTACATCATCAACAAAAAATAGTATTTACATAACTGTTAATTTTCACAGAAATACCCACTGACCGAAAATAGCCATCTTCATGGAATTGTTAAATAATACTTTTTTTTCATTTGCATAATTCAGCAAAAGTATAACTTAGAGAAATTTCTAATACATTCTGGCATACTCTGGGGGAATGCTATCTACTGGGTCCTGCATGATTTCTTGATTTATCAATCAATCTGCCTTTGTGAAATGATGCTCTCACCTTCTGTTGGAACAGACAATCCACTAAGAATATTTAGCAGAGTTGATTTTCCAGCTCCACTGTGACCAAGTATTGCAGTGATCTGGCCTTCATAGATATCTAGTAGTAAACCTGAAATTAAAACAGTAAGAATCTACCTTTTATCTAAGGATGTTAGAACTAGACATAGAATTCTATGTCTTCTAGGTCACTAGGCATGGCTTGAGCATGGGGGGTGGGATGGAGGTGGGGCACACTGTGGAAGAAAAGGGAGATAAAGGAATTTGGAATATGACAAACTAAATTGACTCTGCACTTCTCTGATGTTCTCATTTTTTTGTTTTGTTTTGTTTTTTAACAACAGAATAAAGTTAGAGCTCATCCCAAGGAGTATGCATGGACCTTGAACTGAGTTCCTTTGGGCAACACTTCTGAGGACACATGTGCTCGGTATCAAAGGACTTTGAGATAGTTTAACAATCTCTTGGCTTCCTGAAGTGCCAGCTATATCAAAGAGGACTGACCGCTGAGTCCAGAAGAACCGTTCATTCAATAGAGGAAACAACTTCTGTTCTCGATCTCTTCTTTCTCTCTACTGCATAGAAGGCTTGGAATTCTCTTAGATCTCCGGTGAGGTGGGGAAGATGGGTCTCTTTTTCCCTGGAAGCTATGGCAACTGCTCAAATACGGCCATAAGAAAATTAGTTTTGACTAGAGCGCCTGAACCTTTGACCCACAAATGCCTCATCTATTTTATTTCTTTTATTTTTCTAGACTTGGATGTATATTTTCTATGTTTGAGAGGTTGGAAGCTCTTAGGTCCCACACTCAGAACTGATTGGCAGCAGGGGAACTTTGCTACAACTACTTTCTTCTTGGAGGAGAAGATGACAACAAACAAGAGCAAGCATTAAAGTAATGCTCCTGCTTGCCAGAAGATATAAACTTTGAAGATATTGTTTGGACGAGGCAGAAACAAGGTGAAGATGAAATGGTTATTTAGCAATCCCTCAGAATGTTTTATGTTTTAATATCTGAGCACTAAACCTAGAGGCTGAAAGACCTGCATTCAAATCTGCACTCAGATACTTACTGGCTATGTGACCCTGGGTAAACCACCACACCTCTATCTGTTTCAGTTTCCTTATCATTAAAATGGGGATACTAATAATATCTACCTTCAAGGACTGTTGTGAGTATATGATAGGATAATATTTGTAAAAGATTTTTGAACCTTAAAGCACTATTTAAATGCTAATTATTCTTATCATGATAATAATTGGTTTTTAAATAATGACTTTGCTAATGTGTACTTAGTAGTCTTTTATATTTTTTTATTATATCTTCTGTGAGGAAGAAATCAATTTATTATTCAGTCATTCATGTTGAACCTTTCGGCCCTTCTATCCTCCACTGTCTTTCAAAGTCTGTCCAAGTTCATGTTTGTTTCCATGATGCTATCTATCCATCTCATCCTCTACCATCCCCTTTTCCTGTTGTTTTCAGTCTTTCCCAATATCAAGGTCTTTTCCAATGTGTCCTCTCTTCTCATTATTTAATGAGCCAAAACACTTAAGTTTCAGCTGCCCCATACTTAATCTACATTGTACATTGAATATTTGCATACTCTCTTTTTGGAATGCCCTTGACATAAGCCAAATATAAGTTTTAAGTGACATTCCCCAGGGCTCTGCCGTAAAGGTATAAATAACAAGAATTTAGGTGTGAAGACACCAAAACAAGAAAAAGATCTTGACTCCTGTCTTTAGAGGTCAGACTCCCACAATACTGACCCCAATACTCACTCGAGCCTGTAGTCAGGACCGTTTAATTATAAGGGATCCCTCACCCCTTGGCCTAGCCCCAGTCTATAGTGATAATAATATAAATGTATTTGGACAAGTTATACTTGAAAGATCCCAGAGTTTTATGTTTCAAATTTTAAATTCATATCGTTACCATCCTCATTTCTTTCCTATCCCTCACACCAATCTCTTAATTCACTAATTTTCCAGAGCTAAGGCCTAGCAAGCAGGCCCCAAGCTTGGCATTAACAACAATCCTTTGTGCTCACTCTCTGAATGATATCACTCTCTGGCAAAATCATGTAACTATTGTATTGCTTTGACTAGCACCAGGTGTTCTCTGAGCTTGGACAAGCACCTGTTGTACCCATGTTCCAGTCATAAAGCCCTACTATAGATCAAACTTGTCACATTGTCCCTGTTACCCGTCATTGTCAGGGCTACAGCTCACTGTGCAACCATTGGTATGAATATTGAGATCTCCCCACAGTGCCTCAGGTCCACCCCCTACTAGGGGCAGAGCTCCAGAACATATATCCTTGCTTGCAAGCCATTTCCCTCACTTTGAAATTGAATTTCTCTTTGATTCCTGACTCTCCTGTCTCTAACCTGCTCTAGCCACCCACAGGTTAGAGGCTGATTCTATCTGGTTGACACCATTCTTCCATGCCCTGACTCTAATTTATCCTACAGACATAGCTGCCAAACTAATATTCCTAAAACACAGGTCTGATCACATCACTCTACTGCTAAAAAGCTGACACCTTACTCCCTAACATATACTCTTCGATCCAGTGACACTGACCTTCCGGCTATTCCAAAAGTAAGACA
Source organism: Phalanger gymnotis (assembly GCA_028646595.1). Lineage (NCBI taxonomy): Eukaryota > Metazoa > Chordata > Mammalia > Diprotodontia > Phalangeridae > Phalanger > Phalanger gymnotis. Next base: position 1,255 of record JAQQSZ010011107.1, on the reverse strand, counting down.
CTTTGTCTCTTAGTTCTAGGCATTCTCTCTAGCTGTTCCTCATACCTGGAATGCTCCCCCTCCATTCCAATTATTGACTTCCATGGCTTCTTTTGAGTCCTAACTTAAATCAATTGTTAATATAACACTAAAAATAATGAAATTTTGCTCTTTACCTTTCAAAGCTTCTACTTTTTCAGGCTTCCCTTTATATTCTTTTCGAATGTTTCTGATTCTGAAAGAAAAGTGAATGATGTTTCATGATCACATAGCATATACTAACTAAAAACTTGAAGTATAAATAATATAATTCAGAGGTGACCTGGGAGATAGGCAGAGTAAACAAAGTTGTACTTCCTACATGCTATATTTTGAGGATTTGGCAATGAGGTTTCCAAACTTCGAAGTTAGTGCCCCCCCGCAAAATGAGCAAAATATACATGACACACTTTTAATTTAATTTACATTAAAGAATTGGACATTGAGGGGATGTCTATCAAATAGGGAACAGCTGAACAAGTTGTATATGATTGCAATGTAAATGACTTAGCTATTCTCAGGAGTATAATGATGCAAGACAATTCTGAAGGATTTATAATGAAAAATGTTATCTATCTCTAGAGAAAGAATTGATGTAATCTGCATACAGATCGAGGTAGACTTTTTCTTTACTTTATTTTTCTTGGGTTTTTGTATGTGTTTTCTTTCAAAATATGGCTAACATGGAAATATGCTTTGCACGACTGATTACACATGTGTAATCTATATCAAATTGCTTGCCTTCTCAATGGGAGGAGGGAGGGGAGAGAGGGAGAGAATTTGAAACTCAGAAATTTTAAAAACAAACGTTAAAAATTGCTGAATAATACTACTCCTGCTAAAACCTCTAGGAGATCATTGACTCACAAATTTAGGGCCAGAAGGGACTGTGGAGATCATCTAATCCAAACGACTCCACACATTTACTACTTGTCAGGAAAAATAGAATTGTCATGTTCATCTTAAAACAAACCTTTTCAAGTTTCAGAAAGTAACTCCCTAATTCTAGTGTTCTATAATTTAGAAGCCATGTCTGCATTCCTCTTACCCGTACATAGATATTACAAAAGATGCATGATTTCATCAGGTTGGCTATTCTTGTGCCAGTAAGACAAAAATGGGCTTAGTTTAACTGGTGCCCTTGAGGAGTTTGGCTTTTGTTTATAGTGAAAGTACTTTCACCTGTTAAACGCTAAGCCCCAGGCCCAAAGCCCTATCAGGTGTGAAACCCCTGTGG
>JAQQSZ010011106.1:0-12331 GCA_028646595.1 Phalanger gymnotis | reverse complement strand
GGGAGTTCTGTTCGGGACAGACCTTACCCCGAGACCATCCAGGCAGACCTGGGCTGGAGTCCTGCTTCCCTCTGCCCCTTTGTGGGTTCTGTAGTTCTAGAATTGGTTCAGAGCCATTTTTTCATAGGTTTTTGGAGGGACTTGGAGGGGAGCTCGCGCCAGTTGCTGCTTTCCAGTCACCATCTTGGCTCCGCCCCCAGAATTAGTCTATTTTTTAAGTTGTTGTTTTATTCAGTATTTTGGGGGTCTCCTTTAGAAAGTAATTGACTTGTTTTTCATGATTTTCTTGCATCACTCTCATTTCTCATCCCAATTTTTCCTTTACTTCTCTTACTTGCTTTTCCAAATCCTTTTTGAGCTCTTTCATGGCCTGAGACCAATTCATATTTTTCTTGGAGGATTTTGATGTAGGCTCTTTGACTTTGTTGACTTCTTCTGGCTGTATGTTTTGATCTTCTTTGTCACCAAACAAAGATTCCAAAGTCTGAGTCTGAATCTGAGTCCATTTTCACTGCCTGTTCATGTTCCCAGCCAACGACTTGACCCTTGAGTTTTTTGTTAGCATAGGACTGCTTATAGAGTAGAGAGCACTTTGTGCCAGTTTTAGGGGCTGTGCTGCTGTTTTCAGAGCTACCTCTACACAACAAACTGCCACAGCAGGGCTCCTCCTCCCCCAAGAACTGCCAACCTGCACCGTGACCCAGATCCAAGCAGACTCTGCACTCCTGCTCTGATCAGCCAATTAATTCCCCCCACAGGGTGTGCCTGGGTCCAGAAGGAACTGCAGCTGGAGCTCTGGAAGCAGCCCCAGAGCTGCACCACTTCTTCACCCCCAGGGCTAGGGCTCACCATTCGATCCTTTCACTCCGATCTAGAAGTTTTTCCACTAATCTTCTCTGTTGTCTTTGTGTTTGTGGGTTGAGAAGTCTGGTAACTGCCACAGTTCAAGGATTCAGGCCCCTAGTGCCTGTTCCATCCAGCTCCCAGTCTGGTTAGTCCTGGTGCAGCCCATGCTGGGCTGTGTTCCGCTCTGCTCCCAGCTCTGTGTGATAGACCCTTCCTAGAGACCATCCAGGCTTTTTCTGGGCTGGAGCCCTGCTTCCCTCTGCTATTTTATTGGTTCTGAAGCTCTAGAGTTTGTTCAGAGCCATTTTTACAGGTGTTTGGAGGGACCTGGAGAGACCTTAAGCAAGTCCCTGCTTTCCAGTTGCCATCTTGGCTCTGCCCCTGAAAATGAACAATTTTTGAAGACTTAAGAACTCTAATCAATCTAATAATCATCTAGGATTTCATAGGACCAATGATTAAGAATGTTACCCGCCTTCTGACAAAGAGTTAGTAGAATAAATACAAACAAGACATACCTTCTCATTCAGGCCCAGAACTCTATTCACTGTGCTATCCAGCTACATGTGCATACATGTACACATGCACTCATACATATACACACACCACATCACATACACAAGGATTCTGTTGCAAGTCAGACGGAAAGATCCCATGGTCTGTTAAGTACAGTTAGATTCTAAAAAGTTTTGAATGCTTAGCAGAAGAATTCATCTTATCTTAGAGGAGATAGAAGCCACAGAAAATTCTAGAGAGAGAATGACATAGTCAGATCTGTACATTACAATTATTTTGAAAGTGTATAGAAGATAGAAGGAAAACTAGAGAGAGGAGAAAGAGTTATGACAATTATGACACTATTATGACAGTTGGGGAGAAAGGAGATGAAGGCAAGGCTGGTTGCTGTGGAAGTGGAAAGAAGGGGATAGATAGATATGAGTGATATTGTAGGAGTGGAAGTGAGAAGTCCTAACAACTGATTGGAAAAGGAGGGTGAGAGAGAGGGAGGAATAGAGTATGAAGCTGAATTTATTTACCTGTGTTATTAGATGGAGATGGTCTTAGGGAGGAAGTGGAGGAATGGATTTAGGGCAGAGAGTAATGAGTTATGTTTTGGACAAATTGAGTTTTAGATACCTACATATGGTAGAGAGGTCCATCAGACAGTTTGAGATGTGGAAGAGAGAAGACAGATCTTTGTTGACTGAGAAAAAATAAAGTTTAATTTTTAAAAATATAAGTAGTACTTTAGAAAAATAACAAACTGAGAGAAATGATATTTCTTTATTTTATTAATAGCTAATAATTGAATTTGGATCAAGATTTACCCCCTTTTCTAGTTCCTCATCTAGATATCAGCCAGTGTGGGAAATCTCTCTCAAAGATTTACCTAGGCCAAGATCTAATGAGAGAGTAAAAGAAATCATAAGTTTGGGATGAGGTTGGTGGACACTTACTAGATCTGTTTGCCTCAGTTTCCTCACATGTAAGATGAGCTGGAGAAGGAAATGGCAAACCACTGTAGTATCTTTGCCAAGAAAACTCAAAATGGGGTCATGAAGAGTCATGACTAAACATGAAATGACTGAACAACAACAAAGTCTCATACCCCAAGACCTTCATTCTAATATAGCCCACCCTCTCATAGTAATATTTATTCTCTCATTAATTGTTAATCAATCAGAGTTAATTGCCATCCTCAGGAACACCTGCTCTTCCAAGGATATCTAAATTGTGAGCCCACTGCCATGAGGGGAATTTGGTCTGAGAGAGATGACCAGATGACCATCCTTTTATTAATAAACATGCTGGCATTATTAATAAAATGATTAAATTACCCAGAAATTACATCTCTTGAACTTTTTAAACATCACAAAACTTAACTCTCCTTATATGTACCTAACTCTGTGATCTTCAGCTCCATAGATAATATAGTTCCATGTTGAATGGTCAATCATTTGGCCAAGTGGTTGGTGTAAACATTTTCTCAGCAGCCATAGAGAAAGACTCTCCACTGTGTGCAACCAGCATTCTCAAAGAATATTTTCCTTCTATTTGTTTAATATCAACCAAAACTAAAGACAGAGAACATTTTGAGGTTGACAGGTTTCCAACAGTTACAAGCTGCACTCCTAGGAACCACAGGAATGTCATTATCAACATTGTTCAAACCTGTTCCAGGGGTGTGGTTGGAACAACCTGGTGTTAGTCCCAGAAAACCAAGGAGGAAAAGAAATTCATGTGCTGGTTTTTATACAAAGCAGATTGGATTTTTGAGACACTAGATATTCATGATGATTAAAAAAAAAGACAAGAAAAATAGTTCAATCACTACAGGGCCCAATGGCCTTAGAACATTTGGTTTTTAATAGCATCATATCAGCAGTAAATATCGTGCTCCATTAGTCACATATTTATGCATGAGCTGTGGTTTGAAAGATGCAATTCTACCTGTAGATGGGTGCAAAGTTCACATGCTCCTACCAGTTCTCATCTCATAGTTATGGCAAGAATCTTTTGCATCAACTCAAGTCCTATATTATACCAGTAGCCCCCCATTTAGCCAAAGCTAGAATTAAGCATTGTTAGATTTTTGAGCATGCCTTGGTCTTAGTCACTATGGATATAATCAATTACAGATCCACTGTGCCAAATGGCAAAGTCCAATCAACATAATTTTTCTTTGTTTATTAGTAGCGTCTATTTCACAACGCACACATTTAGCCACTGCTTACCTCAAATAACAACTGGAGATGGCAAAGCTAACACACAGAGGCAAGTTGCATCACTCCTGACAGTTTCCAAGTCTGTCTTTGTGTTGCGCAGTTCCCTTATCTGATGTTCCTACTTGCCTCAGCTCCTTGTAACTGTGCAGTTCTTTGTAACTGTCTTAACCTCTTCCTCTACTGCACTCCATTTACATGCAGTTTTCAAGGGAAGATATTCAAGCTATCTATAGTCATGTTGGGAGTGGGGGATGCCCTACATCACTCATAATTGGAGAAATGTAAAAAAAAGCAATGCCAAGGTTCTACCTCAGACCTATCAGATTGGCAAAGCTGATGAAAATAGAAAATGACAAATGTTGGAGGGGATTCAGGAAAACAGGCACATTGATGCACTGTTGGTGAATGAGTGTAGTCATTCTGAAAGGTAATTTGGAACGATGTCCCCGAAGTTACTAAGTTATGCATACCCTTTGACCCTAAAATATAATGACTAGTCCTATACCCCAAGGAGACCAAAGAAAGAGGAAAAGGTCCTAGGTGCACCAAAAAATACTTAAAGCAGCTCTTTTTGTGGAAGTGAAGAATGGGAACCTAAGATGGTTCTTCTCTGTTAGGGAATGGCTAATTATGATATAAATATAATAGGAAAATGAGAAAGCTTGGAAGACTTGTATGGACTGACACAAAGGGAAGTAACCTAAACCAGGAAAATAATTTATACTATAACATCAATATTGTAAAAGACAAACAACTTTCACCCAGTTTTTAAACATTTTTATTTAAAGTTTTGAGTTCCAAATTCTATCCCTTCCTTGCTTCCCCACTCCCTAAGATGGTAAGCAACCAGATTTAGGTTATACATGTGCAATTATGTAAAACATTTCCATATTGGTCATTTTGTACAAGACAACTCAAATAAAAGAAAAAGAAAGAAAGTAAAAAATAGCATGCTTCAGTTCGTATTCAATCAATATTAGTTCTTTGTCTGGAGGTGGATAGTATGCTTCATTAAGTCCTTCAGAGTTATCTTGGATCATTGTATTGCTGAGAATAGCTAAGACATTCATAGCTGATCATCTTACAATATTGCTGTTACTTTGTACACAGTACATTTCATTTTGCAGCAGCTCATATGAGTCTTTTTAGGTTTTTCTGAGAGCATCCTGCTCATCATTTCTTATAGTATAACAGTATTCCATCATAATCACATACCACAATTTATTCAGCCATTCCCCAAATGATGGGTATGCTCTCAATTTCTAATTCCTTGCCCCCAGAAATGAGCTGCTGTAAATATTTTTTTACATATAGGTCATTTTCTTTTTTTGGTTTTTATCTTTTGGGATACAGACATAATAGTGGAATTGCTAAGTCAAAGGGTATGCATGGTTTTATAGCCTTTTGGGCACAGTTCCAAATTGTTTTACAAATGGTTGAATCAGTTCACAACTCCACCAACAGTGCATTAATGTCTCATTTTTCCCACATCCCTTCCAACATTTGTCATTTACCTTTTCTGTCTGATTAGCCAATCCAATAAGTATGAGGTAGTACCTCAGAATTGTTTTAATTTGCATTTCTCCTATCAATGGTGAGTTAGAGTATTTTTCATATGGCTATACATAGCTTTGATTACTTCATCTGAAAAGTGATCATATTTTTTGATCATTTGTCAGCTGGGGAACAGCTCTTATTTTTACACATTTGGCTCAGTTCTTTATATGTTTAAGAAATGTGGCCTTTATCAGAGAAACTTTCTTCAAATTTTTTTTCACAGTTACTATTGCTAACTGTGTTTCCCTCCATCCTATTCCCCCCTACCCCAGTTAGTCTATTTTCTCTCTCCTTTTACCCTGTCCCTCCTAAAAATTGTTTTCTTCTGACTACCTCCTCCCTTAATCTGCCCTCCTTTCTAACACTCCTCTCCTTCTCTTATCCCCTTCACCTCCCACTTTCCTGTAAGGTAAGATATATTTCTATATCCAGTTGAGTGTGTGCATTATTCCCTCTTTGAGCCAATTCTGATGAAAATAAGGTTCACTCACTCCCCTTCACCTCTCCCCTGTTCCCCTCCACTGTAAGAGCTTTTCCTTGCCTCTTTTATGTGAGCTAATTTACCCCATTCTACCTCTCCCTTACTCTTTCTCCCAGTACATTCCTCTCTCATCCCTTAATTTTATTTTTAAAATATCATGCCTTCATATTCAACTCACGCCTGTGCCCTCTGCCTATATATACTCCTTCTAACTACTCTAATAATGAAAAATGTCTTATGAGTTACAAAGATCATCTTCCCACATGGGAATGTAAAGCTTATTTTTATAATATATAAATATATATATAAATATATAAAAACTTATAAAATAAGTTTAAGCTTATTTAGTCCCTTATAACTTCTCTTTCCTGTTTACCTTTTTATGCTTCTCTTGAGTCTTGTATTTGAAAGTCAAATTTTCTACTCAGCTCTGGTCTTTTCATCAAGAATGCTTGCAGTCCTCTATATCATTGAATAACCACTTTTCCCTGTGATGGATTATACTTAGGGTTTCTGGGTAGGTAGGTCTTGGTTGTAAACCTAGCTCCTTTGCCCTTCAGAATATCATATTACAAGCCCTCTGGTCCTTTAATGTAGAAGCTGCTAAATCTTGTGTTTTCCTGAGTGTGGCTCTATGACACTTGAATTGTTTCTTTCTGGCTGCTTACAATATTTTCTCTTTGATGTAGGAACTCTGGAATTTGGTGTAATATTCCTGGGAGGTTTCATTTTAGGATCTCTTTCAGGAGGCGATCAGTGGATTCTTTCAATGTCTATTTTGCCTTCTGGTTCTAGAATATCAGGGAAGTCTTCCTTGATAATTTCTTGAAAGATGCTGTCTAGGTTCTTTTTTTGATCATGGCTTTCAGCTAGTCCAATAATTTTTTGATCATCTCTCCTGGGTCTATTTCCCAGGTCAGTTGTTTTTCCCAATGAGATATTTCACATTGTCTTCTATTTTTTCATTCTTTTATTTATTTATTGTTTCTTGATGGCTCATAGCTCTGTTCTAGTTTTTAAGGAATTATTTTCTTCAGCGAGCTTTTGGGCCTCTTTTTCTATTTGATCAATTCTGCTCTTTAAGGTATGCTCTCCTCATTGGTTTTTTTGGACTTCTTTTACCATTTGGGGAGTCTGTTTTGTAAGGTGTTATTTTCTTCAGTATTTTTTGTGTCTCCTTTACCAAGTTGTTGACTTGTTTTTCATGATTTTCTTGTATCACTCTTATTTCTCGTCCCAATTTTTCCTCTACCTCTCTTACTTGATTTTCAAAATCATTTTTGAGTTCTTCTATGGCCTGAGACCAATTCATATTTTTCTTGGAGGTTTTGAACATAGGAACTTTGACTTTGTTGTCTTCTTCTGAGTGTATGTTTTGATCTTCCTTGTCACCATAGTAACTTTCTATAGTTTGAGTTTTTCCACTGTTTGCTCATTTTCCAATTACTTGACTTTTTACTCTTGTTAAAGTAGGGCTCTGCTTCCAGAATGGAGGGCAAACTGTCCCAAACTTCAAGGGTTTTATGCAGCTGTTTTCCAAGATACTTCTAGGGACCTGTAAGTTTTTAGTTCTTCTCAGTTGGTATGATCTAAGGAGACGTGTTTCCTCCTCTCCTGGTCTGTGCTCTGGTCTGTGAGTGACCACAAGCACTCTTTTCTTTCCTGGAGCTGTGAGGAGACTCCCCTCCCCACTGTTGCTGCAAGCTCTGTTCTGGTGACCAGGATCTAAGTATAGGCAAAGCAACAGAGTCCTGCCTCAGTGCTAGCAAAGAAGACCCTTGTAACATCCTTCTGATCAGTTGTCCAACCCCCTTACCATCTGTGGACTGACAGCTCTAGAAGTAGCCATCATTGTGACTGCTGCAACTGCTGATTCAGTCACTACCAAAGCCTGTTGTTCCTGGTTTGCTGTGGCCCCAAAATGTGCTGGTGTGGCCTGTGCTGGACCATGCTCCACTCTCATTCTGCTGCAAGAGACCTTTCTTGCTGAAGTTTTGAGTTGTCTTTGGTGTCTGCAGGCTGAGAGGTCTGGAAACAACTACTGCTGCCAGTGATTTAGTCACTCCAAGGCCTGCTCCAGGTCTGCTGCGGCCTGGTCTGCACTAGTGCAGACTGAACTAAACTCCTTTCTCATGCTGGTACCAGACCTTTCCTGCTGACCTTCCAAGTTGCTTTGGGCTATAAATTTGTTTCACTCCATCTTTTTGTGTGTTATGCCCTTCTGGAATTTGTTTAAAGTCATTTTTAAAGGTATTTGGAGGGGTTTGGGGGAGAGCTCTGGCAAGTCCCTGACTTTACTCTGTCATCTTGGCTCCAACTCTGATTTCCAATTCTTAGCCATCACAAAAAGAGCTGCTACAAATATTTTTATACAAATAGGTCCTTTCCCCCTTTTTTGAATGTCTTTGGGATATAGACCTAGCAGTGGTATTGCTGGATCAAAGGGTCTGCACAGTTTGGTTGGGCTTTGGGCATAGTTTCAAATTACTCTCCAGAATGGTTGGATTAGTTCATAACTCCACGAATAGTGCATTAGCGTCCCAGTTTTCCCAAATCCCCTCCAACATCCAACATTTCCCTTTTTTGTCGTATTATCCACTCTGATAGATGTGAGGTGGTACCTCAGAGTTTTAATATGTATTTCTCTGGTCAATAGTGATTTAGAACATTTTTCATATGACTATAGAGCTGATTTCTTTGTCTGAAAATGGCCTGTTCACATCCTTTGGCTATTTATCATTTGGGGAATGACTTGCATTTTTATAAATTTGACCCAATTCTTTATATATTTGAGAAATGAGGTCTTTATCAAAGATACTTGTTGTTAACAATTACTATAACGTAATGTGTACCTAATCTATTCCACTGATCCTCCAATCTATTTCTTAGCCAGTGCCAGATTGTTTTGATCATTACCATTTTATAATATAATTTCAGATGTGGAATGGCTAGATTACCTTTTTTTTCGCATTTTTTTCATTGATTTCCTTATATATTATTGAGCTTTTGTTTTTCCACATGACGTTTTTAATTATTTTTTCTAGCTCTATAAAATAGTTTTTAACAGTTTGATTGGCTTGGCACTGAATAGATTAATTTAGGTAGAATTATCATTTTTATTAAATTGACTCAGACTACCCATGAGCAATTAATATTTTTCCAATTGTTTAGATCTGACTTTGTGTGAAAAGTGTTTTATAGTTGTGATCATAAAGTACCTAGATTTGTCTTGTCAGGGAGACTCTCAAGTATTTTATATTGTCTACAGTTAAATTTAAATGGAATTTCTCTTTCTATCTCCTGCTGCTGGGCTTTGTTGGTAATATATAGAAGTGTCGATGATTTATGTGGGTTTATTTTGTATCCCATAACTTTGCTAAATTTATTAATGATTTCAAGTAATTTTTAGTTGATTATCAAGGATTTTCTAAGTATAACATCATAATATATGCAAAGAGTGATAGTTTTGCTTCTTCATTGCTATTCTAATTCCTTTAATTTATTTTTCTTCTCTTATTGCTATAGGTAACATTTCTTGTACTATATTAAATAATAGAGGTGATAATGAACATTCTTGCTTCACCCCTGATTGTATTGGGAAGGCTTCTAGCTTATCCCCACTACAGGTAATGCTTGCTGATAATTTTAGATAAATATTACTAATTGTTTTAAGGTAAGCTCAATTTATTTCTGTGCTCCCTAGTGTTTTTGATAGTAATGGGTGCTGTATTTTGTCAAAGGCTTTTTTGGCATCAATTGAGATAATAATATTATTTCTGTTGGTTTTGTTACTGATATGGTAGATTATGCTGATACTTTTCCTAATATTGAACCAACCCCATATTCCTGGTATAAATCCCTCCTGGTCATAGTGTATGATCCTTATGATATATTGCTGTTACCTCTTTGCTAACATTTTATTTAAAATTTTTGCATCTATATTCATTAGGGAAGTTTGTCTATAATTTTCTTCTGTTTTGACTGTTCCTAGTTTGAGTATTGACATCATACTTGTGTCATAAAAGGAATTTGGTAGAACTCCTTCTTTGACTATTTTTCCAAATAGCTTATATAGTATTAGAATTAATTGGCATAATTCAATGGTGAACCCATCTGTTCCTGGGGATTTTTTCTTAGAAAGTTCACTGATGGGTTGTTCAATTTCTTTTTCTAAGATTGGTTTATTAAGTGTTTTGTTTCTTCTGTTAATCTGGGTAATTTATATTTTTGTAGATATTCATCCATTTCATTTAAATAGTTAAATTTATTGACATATAATTGGGCAAAATAGCTCTTAACAATCATCTTAGGGGCAGCTAGGTGGCACAGTGAGTAGAGTACCAGCCCTGGAGTCAGGAGGACCTGAGTTCAAATCTGGCCTCAGACACAACACACTTATAAGCTGTGGACCTTGGGCAAGTCATTTAACCCCAATTGCCCTGCCTTCCCCCGTCCAAAAAAAATTTTAAAAAATGAAATAATTAAAAAATCATCTTAATTTCCTGTTCACTGGTGGTGAATTCATCCCTTTCATTTTTGATACTAGTAACTTCCTTTTTAAAATCAAATTAACCCAAAGTTTATCTATTTTATTGTTTTTTCATAAAACTAGGATCTAGTTTTATTTATTTGTTCAATGGTTTTATTACTTTCAATTTTATTAATCTCTCCTTTGATTTTCGTGATTTCCAATTTGATGTTTAATTGGGGATTTTTAATTTGTTCTTTTTCTAGTTTTTTAGTTGCATGCCCAATTCATTGATTTGTGTGCTCTCTGTTTCATTGATGTAAGCAATTAGAGATACTAATTTCCCCCTAAGTACTACTTTGACTGCATCCCATAAATTTTCATATGTTGTCTCGTCATTTTCTCTCATGAAATTTTCAATTGCTTCTATTATTTATTCTTTGACTCACTCTTTTTTGTATTTGATTAATTCACAATTAATTTTAATCTCTCTTTCCATTGTAATTTTATTGCATTATGATCTAAAAAGGATGTGTTTACTATTTCTGCTTTTCTGCACTTGTTTGTAAGGTTTTTATGTCCTAATATATGGTCAATTTTTGTGTAGGTGCCATGTACTGCCAAGAAAAAGGTATATTCCTTTATATTCCCAATTAATTTTTTCCAGAGATCTATCATATATAACTCTTTGGGAATTTTGTTCACCTCCTTAACTTCTTTCTTGTTTTTTTTTTATTAAATTTATCTAGTTCTGAGGGGGGCGGGGAAGTTAAGGTCCCCCACTAATATAATTTTATTATCTATTTCCTCCTGTAATTCATTCAACTTCTCCTTCAAAAATTTAGATGCTTTACCGTTTAGTGCATACATGTTTATTATTAATATGACTTCATTGTCTATGGTACATTTCAACAAGATATGATTTCCTTCTTCATCTTTTTTAATTAGATCTATTTTTGCTTTTGCTTTGTCTAAGATTAGGATTGCTACCTCTGCTTTCTTTGCTTTTGCTGAAGCATAATAGATTCTGCTCCAGCCCCTTACCTTTACCCTGTGTGTTATCTTTCCGCTTCAAATGTGTTTCTTGTAAACAACATATGGTAGGATTCTGGTTTTTAATGCGTTCTGATATAGACTTCTGTTTCATGAGTGAGTTCATCCCATTCACATTTATCATTATGATAACTAATTGTGTATTTCCCTCCATGCTATTGTTTTGCTTGTTTATACCCCCCTCTCTCTTACCCGCTATCCTTTCCCTCCTCACAAGTGTTTTACTTCTGATCACTGCCTCCTTCAATATAACCTCTCTCTTATCCCCCTTCTATCATCCTCATGAACTTTTACTTCTTTATAGGTTAAGATAGATGTTTATATCCAACTGGCTGTGTACATTATTCACTCTTTGAGCCAATTTTGATGAGAGTTAAGTTTTAAGCTTTGCCCACCACCACCACCTCCATCTTCTCCTCCATTGTAATAGCTCCTTCATGCCTCTTTCATGTGAGATCATTTACTCCATTCAATCTTTCCCCTTCTTCTTTCAATGGAATTTTCTTTCTCACCTTTCTATTTTTTTTTGCAGTATCATCCCTATATCCACATCCTCTGTCTCCATATACTCCTTCTAATTGCTCTTATAGTAATAAAGTTATTAAGAGTTGGAAATATCTTCTTGCCATATAGAAATATAAACAGCATAATCTTATTAAATTTCTTATATTTTCTCTTGTTTCTTTTTTTACCTTTTTATGTTTCCCTTGAGTCTTGTCTTGGGAGGTCAAATGTTGTTCAGTGCTAATCTTTTAATTAGAAATGCTTGAAAGTCCTTTATTTTGTTAAATATCTATTTTTCCCCTGAAAGATTATATTCGCTTTTGCTGGGGAGGTGATTCTTTGTTGTAGTCCTAACTCCTTTGCCTTCCAGTATATCATATTCCAAGTCCTACAGTTCTTTAATGTAGAAGCTGCCAAATCCTGTGTAATCCTCACTGCAGCTCCATGGTATTTGGATTGGTTCTTGTTGGCTGCTTGCAATGCTTTCTCCTTGACCCATGAGCTCTGGAATCTGGCTATGATGTTTTGGTGGAGAAGAATTGTTTTCTTTTCTTCCCCCAGTGAGGATAGAAGTGGAAGGGAAAAAATAAATGCTTGAGAATTTTTTAAATAGGCAAAATATCAGGATTTTAGGGGCAGAGCCAAGATGGCGACTGGAAAGCAGTAACTCCAAGGCAAAATATAAGCAGTAACTGG
>JAQQSZ010011105.1:0-12331 GCA_028646595.1 Phalanger gymnotis | reverse complement strand
TAAACAAATTACAAACAGACAGACCCAATACAATTCATAGTTACCAATATCTAGGTTCAGCCCTGGGAGCTCAGAACAAGGGCTGGCCCAGAGTCACGTGCCACCACTGCTGCGGCAAAGAGCTCCAAGGAAGAAGAGGCCACCCCCTGGCTTTTATATATTTGTCAGCATCAGGGGCGAGTCACACATGCGACTCACCCATGTGACCTAAAATTGTCACAAAGAGGTGGACTTAAACCCATGTGGTCTAAGAGTCTCTGCTGTCCCAGACATGTAAACTAGGCCCTCCCTGGAGTTAGCCCCACCTTGGGCCCCACCTCAGTCATCAATCCACACCCACATAGGTTCCACACCTAATAGAGGTTTGGGCCTGGGGTTTAGCATTACTCAAAGCAAACAAAAGCCAAACTCTTCAAGGGCACTTGTTGAACTAAGTGCTAAGGAGCCCATTTTGCTTAACAACACACTCTACCCCTAGTAAGCACCTAGTAAGGCTCAATCAAAGCAACTTAATTAATTTGACATTCTAAAACAGTAAGAAAGTCCCACCTGAGTTACCAATGCTATAAGTAGATAGAATCAAAAATTATCAACATTGAGAAGAAAATCGAATCCATGGGAACAGGTGAGAACATTGGGTAAAATAGTATGGAAGGAGAAGAGGGCCCAGGAGAGAACCAAAAAACATAAATAAATTATCCCTTCTATATATCTGTGTAAAAATTTTTGGTCCTTCCTTTGTACTGGAGCAGTCTGAATTTTTCCTTTTTTTTTTTTAATGAAATGTTTATAGTACCTTATTGTAAAATTTAGATTAAGTATTTGGTCATTGGCATATTTTATGTATTTCTGAATTTCTAAACTTTTTCTGTGTCATTTTCTGGCCTTCATATGTCATCTGCAACTTCTGCAAAACTCCCCCCCCCTCCAGATTCCCACTTATAGTAATTTTTTATGCCAGCCTGCGTTATGTCAAAACTGCAATAGGGAAAGTCGCGATGTGGAAAGGATAACTGTAACCTCATTAGAACTCAGGCACTCTTTTCACAGTTCAAGAATTGCTTGTTACCCCTAAGACAGGGATTCTTAACCTTTGGCATTCTGATGAATCCTATGTACTCCTTCTCAGATAATACTTTTAAACGCATAAAATAAAAAAAAAACAGTAGGATTAGAAAAGAAGCCAATAATATTGAAATAGTTATCAGATATTAAAAAAAAAAGTTCATGGACACCAGGAAGAATCCATGGTTCAAGTATAAAAAGACTTGCCAGGGATCACATAGATATGGTTTCTTTGTATGTCTGATACAAATTCTGCCTCTCCTATAACCATAACCAACATTTACGTATCACTTTAAATATGTTAGCTAATTTGATGCTCACAACAGCCATGATAGATTGGTACTCTCAATATTATTAGCGTTGCTTTACAAATGAGGAAACAGAGGCTTGGAGAGTTTTAGCAATTTGCCAAGCATTGCTAGGAAGCGTCTGAAGCAGAATTTGAACTCATGTCTCAGTTCACTCTGAGTTTAGCACCTTATCCACTATGCCATAGTTGCCAAATACTGGTCACTTAATGAAATCAAAGGTATATTCTACATATAATGATTTATATCTATTTTATAGATGCCGTTGATTTCTTTGTTCCTAGAAATAGCATGGGGAAGAAAGGAAAACTACAGTTCATAAATTAAGACTTTTTTCTTCCTTTTCTCTCTTAGCATGTATTTTGATAAAAAGAGCTATTTCAGAAGCTCAAATGTTGCTATTTATTGATAGAGTATACTTATTTGCAAGAGCGTCTATTTACGATCACCATGCCGGGGGCGGGGGGGAATGATGGATTTTTTTCTAACTATGGAAAAGCAGTAGAATGTTTTTCAGTTGATATGTAATATAGCTTAAATAATGCAAACTTGTAAATGATGATGTCCAATTTGTTTTTAGTTAGGAAAGGGTTCAATATGTTCCCCCTGCACCAGAGGGAGAATTAGTCTGTGATTAATTACTAATATGATATTGTGCTGTCTTGCATTGATGTTTTGGTTCTGCTGGAGGTAATGAGAAGGGGGGGGGAATTCCTAGATTTTGACATGTCTGCATTAAACTAAGATGTCTCTGTTAGACTGACATGTCTAGAATGACATGTCTCTGTTAAATTAGATTTTTCTTTACAGAGATATATTCAAAGTAGAAAATAAGCTAAAGTATCTTTTATGTTGCCACTGATCTTTAAAACAGCACTGAGACACTTTTAAGTGACTGGACAATTACTTGGACTAGAAGTCATGTAGACACTAACCTTGACAGAATTAGACATAATCTTTTCCAAAGGATATAGTATGTTCAAGAAATTTATCTGCAGCATTAGGCACAAATGTGTTTTTGTTCTACATCAGGCCTTCTAACCTCCCTGCTCACCTATTTTCACTTGGTTCAGATGGCATTTATTTGTTTGCTTTATGCTTTATAGCTCGATTCCTCAGTTCCTTGCTCACCATAATTCAGATCAGTAAGACATTATGTGCTAGTACTCTATACGTGTGTAACTCCAGTCTCTTAAGAGCATTCTTCTTAGCTGTTTTCCTTGGTTATTTTAGAGAGGACTTACACAGCATCAGTAATAGCCTGGGTACTTCTTCAGCTAACATGAGCTTCAAGGAATAAAAGTCTTCGTTCAGTTCAGTTCTCTCCTCATGCTGAAGAATACTCCACCTCTCAATTTGGAAAATTGTGCAGATTTACCTATAGTCCCAATTGGGGCCTTTACCTTACACTGAGGTGATTCTTAGCCCCTTGCTCTTCCTCGGAATGCTCAAGTACTCACATGTGAGTTTACCCACACTCACATCCACAACCTTGACACCCCAATTTTTGTTTGTCTGGCAATTATTTTTATGCATGAGCAGAGAGGATTAGACATTGTGCTCAGAAAAATACCAGGTTAGTATATTTTCTAGAGTTTTATTTCCCCATTTGATACAATCTTAGTTATGTCCCGGTTGGGTTCTATAAGCTGGAATCTGGGCAAGTGCATTGTAATTTAATATATTGTGCATACTTGGGGGAGCAGGTGAGGGGATAGAGGGATTTTCTAGCCTACTTAAGAGTTTGTTGTCTATGTATGCCATACCCACCCTTAAATTATTTATTTATAACAACCTCTGCATTGATAATTCATTTCTGGAATAATAAAGTCAAAGAGCAACAAATTAAAGGCATACTGAAATTGGTGTCATTATCAGCATTCAATTAATTCAACAAATATTTATTGTGCCTACTATGTGTAACCGTTCTAAGCTAAGGGCTGGTTAATCCCAGATGAAGAAAAAAAACCCAACTCTAACCACCCCTGCTCTCAGGGAGCTTAAATTTCTTCATGAAAAAGTTTTAACTAAGGCTGATTCTTTTGTCCAGGCAGACTATCATAAATCCCTTAAGAATGATCTTGATTTTAGGTTGCTCTTGGAAATTTATCTGGAGGTTGAACTGTGTGTCCCTCTCCTCTTCCTTCACCTCTTCCACTTTGCACATTGTTGAATGGCTATGCCTAGGGCTACATTGCCTGTACAAGAGTCTAACAGTGTAGGAGTCTGAGTGGCAATATAGCTGAGTGGACATAATGCCATTAGCTGCCATGTTAGCTCTGGCAAGACTTTCTTTTTTACTTTGTTCACTTTGGGAGAAGGAAGAAAACAAGCATGTATTAAGCACCTACTATGTGTCAGGCACTGTGTTGAGGGCACTACACATATTATCTCATTTGATCTTTATAGCAAGGGGGAAGGGTAGGTGCTAATATTATTATTTCCATCTTATAGTTGAGGAAATAGGCAGATAGATGTTAAGTGACTTGCCCATGGTCATATAGCCAGTAAATGTCTGAGATTCAATTTGAACTTGTGTCTTCCTGTTTCCTAGTCCAGAGCTCTATCCATTGTACCCCCTAGCTGTCTCTTTATTCCTTTGAAAGGGAACAAATTAAAATTCTTTTCCTTGCAGGTACATCAGGCAGTATTTCCAGTCAGAAATGAGGTGGAGGCAGGCTTTTCTCCCTTTCCTTTATTCTTGGCTTTTCCTTTTCTAACATGGAACAGGACCCATCGAGTCCCCACAGATATAAGCACTGTGAGGAATACAATTTCACAGAATCACAATGTTGGGATGAGAACAGAATTTAG
This sequence comes from Phalanger gymnotis, assembly GCA_028646595.1. Lineage (NCBI taxonomy): Eukaryota > Metazoa > Chordata > Mammalia > Diprotodontia > Phalangeridae > Phalanger > Phalanger gymnotis. The sequence goes on along the minus strand of JAQQSZ010011105.1, from coordinate 8,144 downwards.
ACTTAAAAGACTTGAATCCTAGCTATCTTAGAATTTTAGCTCTAGAGGTAGAAGAGCCTTTGAAGGCCATCTATTCCAACCTACCCATTTAACAAATGTAGAAAAGGAGGCCTAGGGCTTCAAAGTAACTTTGCTAAGGTCATACAGGTTGTAAGGGTCAGAGGTGGGATTTGAAACCAGGTCCATTGATTACAGGAGAAGTGCTTTTTCCACTGTACCAGGCTGGTACAGTACTCTTTACTAACTGTGTGATCTTGGGCAAGTCACTTTCCTTCTCTGGGCCTCAGTTTTCTCATCTGTAAAATGGGGAGATTAGATTAAGTGACCTCTAAAGTCCCTTCCAGCCCCCCATGATTCTATGATGATCCTATGACCTCAGAGATCATCTGGTCCAATCTCTGTGTGAAGAGGAACTCCCCCTACAACACATTTGACCATCAGTGATCTAGTTTTTGCTTGATGATCTCAAGTGAGGGAGAATCCACTGTGTCCCGATATACCCCTTTTCCCACCTTTGGATAAGTCTGATCACTAGAAAGGGCTTCTTAATATTAAGCCCCAATGTGCCTCTTTGCAACTTATATCTACTGTTCTTTTGTTTTGCCAGTGGAGGCCAAGCAGTTACATCCTCCTTTCATGAATCAGCCCTTCCAATGCTTGAAAAAACTTCCATGTCTCTGTCTCCTCTTCTCCAGACTAAACATCCACATTTCCTTCACTGGATCTCCTATGACGTGATTTTGAGGTCCTTCACTATCTTGATTGCTTTCTTTTGGACTTTCTCCAGAGACACATTCCCTCCTAAAATGTGGTACCCAGGGCCGAACACAATACCTTGGCCTCCACATTTCAAGAAAAGAAAACAGTATCGTCTGCCACAAATTACTTTATATACAGGAGGAAGCTAGGTGGCACTGTGGATAAAGTATGGCGTCTCCAGCCTCAGATGTGCACTAGTTATGTGACCCTGAGCAAGTCATTTAACCTCTGTTGGCCTCAGTTTCCTCAATTGTAAAGTGAGTATAATAATAGCATCTGCCTTACACAGTTGTTGGGAGGATCCAATGGGATATTCATAAAACTCTTAGCATAGTACCTGACACAAAATAGGCACTTAAATGTTTTTTCCCTTCTCATCCTATATATTTTACATTTACTTACCTGGGAATTGTCATTTCTTTTTTTTTAATATCACCTACACCTCCCAATGTATCCCTTGCCAACTCTCCAAATTTGAGATCTTTTATGTTGGTATTTTTACAGTCTTAAGGAAACACACATAGATTTACTACTATTTACTACACTGAGAACCATCAAGTGAAATGCATTGCTAGCAGCATTATTAAAAATCAGGAGGAGTCTTTTGAACACATTGGACAACCTTCAACACAAATAATCATTATGAGATCATTGATCACACAGCAGATTTTGCTTGGGATTGGAGAATTGTTAAATTAATATAGAGGGCAGATGGGTACTGAGCCCATTTATTTTTGTAAGATAACATTACAAAGTCCACTAATAGCTAGATGATTAGTCTGCCTTATTTGTAGATATTTCCACCAAAGACAAAAACATGTGAGATTGAGTCATTTTCAGTTGTCAGATTAATTTTATATTTGAAAGACCTTTGTTCAAAAGAGTAATTGTTTATATGTCTAAAGCCCCTAATTGGTTCCAAAGGGGTCAACTTATTTCATTATAATTTCAAAGGAGTTAGGAAGCTGAATTGCCTCTCTCTCCCCCTACATGTGGCAGAGAAGACATCATTAGAATTCCCAAGTAGCCTTAGTAATGCCAGGATTTCAGCAGAAGCCCAGGCACAGCCATTCAATAGTATAGAAAAGATGTGGCAGGGCCAACAATGTTTACGTATTTTTAGCCTTTTAAGAAGATTCTAAGACCAACCCAATTTCTCCCAAAGAAAGTGCCTTTCTGACTTCTTTGCCTTTGCACAGGTTGTGACCCACACTTGGGATGCTACACTTCCACATCTCTGACTCTTGGAATCCCTGGCTCCATTAAAGGCAGAGGTCAAATACCACATTCCTCATAAAGCCTTTCCTGATCCTGTCCCAGTGCAGCCACTGAAATTAGCTCCTCTTCCCCTAAAATATATTTGTTTTTACTTGCGTATATGCCCTGGGCAAGTCACTTAACCTGACTAGTTTTCTAGGTAACTCTCTAAGTCCATACTTTGCAGAGAAGACACTAACCTGTAGTGGAACAGAGGGTTCTCTACCAGTGAAATCACAGATATACTTCCTCTCAATTATCCTTTCCCTATTTTTCTTTGTCTATTAACATGTTGTTTCTCCCAGGTAGAATGTAAGCTCCATGAGGTCAGGAACTGATACCACTTTTATCATTAAATTTCCATCGGTTAATGAATGCTTTATTGCATTGTTGTATTCCATGGTTTAAACACATATAGCAGATAAAGATTGACTATGTCCTAGCTATGACGTGTAATTGTTTACACAGTCCATTGAGTTAGTTTATTAGTATTAACACCTTAGAAAGGCATGAACGAGAAAACTTGGAATTGAATAGGAGGGAGTGGGTTAGATGGACAGAGTTGGAAATCGTGTAGTGGTCCCAAGTTGCATCCTGATAAGAGAATCTGCCCTTTAAAACCAGTCTTCTTCCAATGATGTGTGTGTGTGTGTGTGTGTGTGTGTGTAATATTCTCTTTTTTCCTTTAGAGGGAATTACTTGGGCATGTTGGAAGCATAGGAGGAGGGGGGTGAACTATTATTATGCTGAAGTTAACCAAGAAAAAGGTCACTAGAGTTGGACTGCTTTGACCTGACAACCAGAACAGTTCAAGTAGGGGATGATTTGGAAGGAGCTGACTTTGGTTGGTGCTTCGTGTTGCCACAGGGCACACTCAGAAATGACACTGAACAGAGGAAAAGGCTATGCTGATCTGTCCCCACTTACCAAGAAGTAAAAAAGAGAATTTCATGAAAGTAGAATGGCTTCAGAGAATGTGGCTGAAATATCACCACAAAAACTATTTAAGTATGCTGAGGTAATCGAAAAGCAATGATTTCATTAATGCAAAGCATTAAAAAACATTTACAGATGGTGTGGTAGGTGAAATGTTGGCACAGCATTCGGAAAGGCAATTTTGTTGAAATATTATAAAGAAAAATGTTCTTGTAAGTGATTGCATTGTGAACAATGCTGAGAAGAATTGGTCTTACACAAGGATGCAATAAATATTATATTTGATATCTTCAAATTATGCCCGAATGTTGCAATACTCCTTCAACTTAATGCGTATCTGTTGGAAGTCTCTTTCTGCCAAAAAGAGAGTGTCCAATAAAGTCTTGACTTCCCTTACTGCTCTTACATTTCCCAAATGATAGAGGAAGCAGGAATTGAAGAAGGGAGATTATTGTTCCTCTAATCTAGACATCATTCTGACCAATAAGGAAGAACTAGTCGATGAAATAGAAGCTAATGGAACGTTGGGAGAGATTGTCTTATTTTTGAATTAATAATAGCTACGGAAGGAAGCACTGGGCATAGTCAGACATATACTGTAGATTTTAGGAACATATAAAAAGTTTCATGAAATGATCTGTGAGGATTCTTTGGGAGGTTTTAAATGTATATTGATAAGACAGTAAAATCATCATTTTTGAATTAAAAAGGACATTAGAAATCCATCTAATGTAATTCCCCCTCTCCATTTCACAGATGAGGAAAATGAGGTCCAGAGAATTTAAATGACCTGCCCAAGACTACGCAGGTAGTAAATAGGAAAGCTAAGATGTGACCCGAGGCCTCATGATTCTAAATTCATCAATCTTTTATTTTATCTAGTTTTAAGAGAAAGACTTATCCCTGCCTTGGTAGATCTGTGGTACTGCATAAATTCAAAATACAACATTCAAAGCTTTCCTACTTGTTGTAGTCTCCTTCTGTCAATGTTTATGCATTTTAAAAGGTGCTCCAATGATCCTCTCTTTTGGAGGGAACAATCCTACTCAATAACCTTATTTCCCTCCAATTCTTCCCCCCAAAGAAAGAAAAGAAAACAAAACCTTTGTAATGGAAAAAACAACACATCTGTAGTTAAACAAAACAAATTCCCACATTGGCTGTATCCAAAAATGTATGTCTCATTGTGCGCATTGAGCCATCTATTTCTCTGTGAGGAAGGGGGTAGCATGCTTCATAACTGGTCTTCTGGATTTGTGTTTGGTTCTTAAATTGATCAGAGATTTTAAGCTTTTTAAAGCTATTTTTCTTTATAGTGTTATTGTATAAACAGATACTGAGATTTTATTCGCTTCACTCATACAAGTCTGCCAAGTCTTCCCAGGTTTTTCTAAGACCATTCCTTTATCATTTCTTGCAGTACAATAGTATTTCATTATGTTAATATAACATAATTTGTTCAGGCATTCCTAATTGATGGGTACTACCTTTATAATGCTTTCCCTCACAATGGATTTTTTTTTCTCTAACAAAAAGTGCCACTATAAATATTTTTGTGTCTCTGGATTCTTTCTTCTTTGTTTAATCTCTTTGGGGTTTAGGCTTAGTAGTGTTTCTTCCTCTCTACTTCCCACCCCTAATTAGTCTGCTGGTGTTGGCATAACCTTCTTCTTACTTTCTTGCAAAGGTGGGTTAGGTCCCAGAACATAGCTCTCCATGCTGCTGATGAGCTGCATATGTATATTTAGATATACACACGCATATACTTCATACCAGTGGGAGCCCAACCACAGGAATATTTTCACATTAATAATTACTGGATGTTTATTTTCCAGGAAACTTAATTTTTTAATTTTTTAAAAAGCATTGAATATTTTTTAGCTTTCATTTTGAAGTTGTGCTGTGTGGTTTTTGGTAGATGTTATTTGTCATTATAAATAAAAGTCTATTTTTTTTTGTTTTTTAGTATTTTTAACGAATGTTAAATTTTGTCAAAAGATTCTTCAGCATCTATCGATATAATGATGGAGTTTTATTATTTTTGTTAATAAGTTGCTGTACTCTGGCTTTCTCTCCACGTCATTAGTGCCAGGAATTGATGACGGAAGACAGAAGCTCCATTTAGGTTTAGGCTCTTAGCTTCATTGTGGTCACTATGTCTAGCTGCATCTTTCTGGAGGGCTAAGGAATAAGCTAAACTCACATAGCTTGGGGAGCTCTTATGGTCCTTGGATAGTAACCTGAACCCTTTGAAGCTTAATTCATTTAATCCACCCTCCTACAAAGTCACTGTTGTCACAATTAGGGCAGCTGTGGGAGCAATAAGGTTGTGGCTACTGTCGATGCTTTGGATGATGGACAACCATTTCTTCTGCTCTAAAATATCCTACTGGCACCATTTTAAAATATTGAGCAGTCCTTGGAAAAGTCACCCAGAAATAACTTTGAGAGAACTGAGAACTCAAGACCAAAGCAGTGACCAATCACCATTTTATCACCATTGCCAAATAATGGAACATAACTCCTTACCTCTTTAACAGAGAGATGATGTATAGAATCAGACATGCATTTTCAGATATAGACAATTTATTTTTTTGTTTTGCTTAGGTATAATGAATGGTTTCTACTTGGTGGCCAGGGGTGGTGGGTTAGTAAGTATGTAGTGATAAAGGTAAATAAAGATAATCAATAAACCATTTTAAAAATGCACAGAAGATGAAAGAAATACAGAGACATAGCAACTTTGTTACTTCCTTGTTAGAATTAATATGTGCATATACGCAATGTAGCACCAATGCTATACTTACAGCAGCTAAAGCTGCCATGAATATACTGGCGTATATTTGCTGATTCGCAAAATATAATAGACTCTCTTTATTGAAGGCAGAACCAAAACATTTATTCCAACTCCAGAAAGCCAGATCCATCACAGCAAAAAAGAAGTCTATATACATTATCAATGCAGGGGCCACTGCCATCCCCAAGCTTTCCCACAAATGAACACCCTTAAGTAAAGTCACTTTCTCTCTCTTTCACTCACACTAGCTCCTCTGCCTGAGCCTGCCTCCTTTCTCTCCCAGCTCTGACTCACCCCAACTTCCTGTTCCACCCCTTCCACAAGCTCCTCCCACCACAGGCTTGTGTGACTCAGGCAGGTCACATGGGCCTATTAATGCATGGGAAAGATCTTCCCATTTTCATTAACATAACAACACATTTCTTTAAAAACTTGTATAACAGAAGTTCACAGTTTCTTACATTAAAAAAAAAAATCCTACTCAAGTAACTAGGCCCCTAGGAGTTGCATGATTAGGTTGGGACTCACTTGGTGGGCGTGCTAGGCTGCCATCACCTCTCTCTCCCAATGCCATTCCACTCACTTACCAGGAACTTCCCTCTAACAATTAGCAGAATGTCTGCCCTTTCCTTTCTTAAGCAGCTGAGCTAACCAGTTAGGCAACGCTATCCCACTTTAGAGTGCCAGCATGGCAGAAATGAATTGTACACTTTGAACTTGTTGGAGTTCGCAGACACCCCAGAATGTTGGGGTGCATCAAAATGATGAGGAATAGACACGTGGGTCCCAGTGTCTTGAATGAATTTGCTCAGACCATCTCCGGGTTAAAGAAAGGCATTTATTGGGGTGATGCATCCAGTGGGCCTGCTTTCCATTGGAGATAGAGCACTGAGCTAGGTTATATGTCTGGTCTATATACAGTTTAACAGGATAAGGGAAAGGGGAGCAAGAGAAGGGGAGGAGTAGCTCTACTCCGGAATGTCATATATAGTCCATACAGATAAGCAAAGGGAACAGGAAAGGGAGAATGGGAGCACTGCTCTGCAATGTCTGGAATGTCAGGGAGTTGGAGGTGCTTTGTGAATGCATACAGATAAGCCTACTGTGGGGGGCTTCATTGTGATCTATGAGCACTTTCTGGCTGGTCACATACTGCACCTGATCTCATATCTCACATCCTGCCTGCCTCATCTGCCTCAAATACTCTATCTATCTCATCATTTTAAGGTATAGGTGGCTTACGGATTTGGGGGAGAGATGAGGGAAAAAGAGTATGGAAAGACCAGTGGTGGGGAGAGGATGAGGAAGAGGTATGGCTAACATAGGTGGTTGCTTGATTGGAAAAAAAGCAAAAACAAAACTACAACCGAAATGAAATTAAGTGGAGTGCTGGCTTGGCTTAAGGACCAGAGATTGCAATAAAGTGAAAGGAAAGAAGAAGCTTGGTATAGTGGTTAGACAGTGGGCTTCTGAGTCATGGTGACATGAGTTCAAGTTTTGTTCTGAAAAAGACTGGTTGAATGACTCTGGGCAAGTCTCTAGGACTACAAACTGAAAAATAGTGGCTGGTCTGCCCTAGGAAATAGATGTTTTTTTTTATCCCCTGTGGGAGATCTTTATACTGAACAAAATAATTTAAAAAAAAACCAAAATGCAACATCATGCAACCTTCATTGAAACAAAACATGTGACAGCATAGCTATTATGATATAGTGGGGAAAATATTGGACTACGAAATGAGAGACCTGGGTTGTTTTCCTGGCTCTGCTGCCAACTAGCTGAATGACTGGGCAAGTTACTTTCTGGGCCTCAGTTTCCTCAACTATAAAGTGGGGACTGGGCTATATAATTTCTGAGAAGTTTCAGGAGCTTGCTTGTAGGCTTTAAGGTGTAGAAAGCATTTTACACATGCTATCTGATATAAGGTAGATACTATTATGTATAAGGAGACTGTGCTTCAGAAAAGTTATATAGTTTTCCCCATGTTATTTAGCTAATAAGTTCCTTCTTTCCCTCCTTCCCTCCTTCCTTCTTTCCTTCTTCCTTCCTTCCAACTTTCTTTTCAGCTTTCAACATTCACTTTTATAAGATTTTGAGTTTCAAATTTGTCCCTGTCCCTCCTTCCCCTCTCCAAGATGGCATACAATCTGATATAGGCTATACATGTACAATCATATTAAATGTTTTTCACATGGCTAGTAAGTTTCTGAGGTAGGATTTGAACTTGGACTTTCTAACTCCAAGTCTAGTACTCTGTCCAATCTCCATGTTGTCTATAGCTATCTTCAGATATTTGAAAGGCTGCACTATGGCAGACATTCATTGTTACTTCAGAGAGTAGAACTAGGGCCAGTGACTAGAAGGTACACAGAGGTAGATTTCAGGCTAATATAAG
>JAQQSZ010011104.1:0-12331 GCA_028646595.1 Phalanger gymnotis | reverse complement strand
AGAGCCTAGGTATCATCTTTCAAGAAATTATCAAGGAGAACTACCCTGATATTCTAGAGCCAGAGGGTAAAATAGAAATTGTAAGAATCCACCAATCGCCTCCTCAAAAAGATCCCCGCACTAAAAAAACTCCGAGGAATACTGTCACCAAATTCCAGAGCTCCCAGATCAAGGAGAAAATACTGCAAACAGTCAGAAAGAAACAATTTGAGTATTGCAGAAACACAATCAGAATAACTCAAGATCTAACAGCTTCTACCTTCAGGGATTGAAGGGCTTGGAATATGGTATTCCAGAGGTCAATGGAGCTAGGATTAAAACCAAGAATCAGCTACCCAGCAAAAATGAGTATCATGCTCCAAGGCAAAATATGAATTTCCAATGAAATAGAGGACTTACAAGCTTTCTCAGAGAATAGAGCAGAGCTGAATAGAAAATCTGATGTTCAAACACAAGAATCAAGAGAAGCATGAAAAGGTAAATGAGAAAGAGAAATCACAATAAACCTATTAAAGTTGAACTATTTTATTTATATTCCTACACGAAAAATGATGTGTATAATTCATGAGACCTCAGTATCAGGGTAGCCGAAGGGTATATATATATAAATGTATATATATATATATATATATATACACACACATATGTATATATTTATATATATACATATACATATACACACATATATATACACATACATATACATACTTATAATGTATATATGTATATACATATATACATATATATAGGTAGAGAGCACAGTGTGAGTTGAATTTGAAGGGATGGTATTTAAAAAAAGTGAAATCTAATTAAGGGATGAGAGAGGAATGTATTGAGAGAGGGAGAAAGTGAGAGATAGAATGGGGTAAATTATCTTGCATAAAAGTAGGAAGAAAGAGCAGTTCTGTAGAAAGGGAAGAGGGGCCAGGTGAGGGGAATGAGTGAATCTTGCTCTCATCAGATTTGACCTGAGGAGGGAATACCATACACACTCAATTGGGTATCTTACCCCACAGGAAAGAAGGAGGAAGGAGATTAAAAAAAAGGGGGGATGACATAAAAGAGGGCAGATAGGGGAGGAGGTAATGAAAAACATACTTTTGAAAAGGGACAGGGTCAAGGAAGAAAATTGAAAAAAAGGGGGATACAATAGGAAGAAGCAAAATATAGTTAGTCTTTCACAACATGAGTATTGTGGAAGTGTTTTACACAATGATACACATGTGGCCTATGTTGAATTGTTTTCCTTCTTAGGGAGGATGGGTGATGAGGGCAGAGGGGAGAGAATTTGGAACTCCAAGTTTTTAAAACAGATGTTCAAAAACAGTTTTTGAATGCAATTAGGAAATAAGATATACAGGCAATGGGGCATAAAAATTTATCTTGCCCTACAATAAAGTAAGTGAAAAGGGGATTGGGCGGGGAGTGGGGTGACAGAAGAGAAGGCTGACTGGGGAACAGGGCAACCAGGATATATGCCATCTTGGAGTGGGAGGGGAGTGTAGTAATGGGGAGAAAATTTGCAATTAAAGAAAAGTAACAGAGACCAAAATGTAACCTTGGCTAAGAGACTTTCACTGACATAAAAGGCCTAAATATAAACCCATGATCCCCTATCATTTTCATATTTCTTCTATCTTTTGGTGTTCATAAAAATCTCTATTTCTCCTGAAGACATATATCTTTCCGAAGCTTATAGTTCTTCTTTGTTTCATGTCAAGAAAACTGGCATAAATTATTTTAATATAAATAAGTAAAAGATTTCATGGATTTTTACATGAAGATATGGAGAAGCATAAGAGAACACATAGAGAAGCATGTCTCTACAGGGTAAGTAGGCTTCTGACTAAGAACCATTCATACCAGGTGAAGAGAGAACACATAATAATGCTGAGTTCACAACCAGATAGCTTTGGAGAGACTTGGAGTTTCAGCAAAGATGATATGTAGATTTTCCCATATACTCTTCTGCCATTGTCCTTAAGGGTCAAAGACAGGGTGGACTCTTTGTGTTTTAGTTGTCCCTGCACAAGAAATTGAGAAAAAGAAGGCAAAACATAAAGGATAGCTGTGACAACTCACTAAAATTGAATTGAGGAATATGTGAAAATAGTATTTTTCATGTCAAAAAATGACTCCTGCTACCACCTCTCCCACCTTCTGACACACGAAGGCAGAAGGAGGAGTTAGTTTCCTCCTTGCATCCCACAGCCACTTTCAAACCCTTCCTCTGCCACAATACTCAGCAACCACCTTTGAATTTCAGATAATCCTGTTGAAGTTCTAATTTTTTCAATCTATGTACCTCTAAGTTACTTTCCTTCACTCACAATAATTTCAGTACCCTAATCATTGTCTTCTTATGAATTTTTTTATCTGTATCCATGGCTCTTCTGGCTTCTATTAAAAGCCTACCTCAGCCACACATAGGAGCGGTACCACTTTAGAATATGATTTTTCCCTACCACAATGTACCTGTTATACTTCGCTCTCTACTGAATTTGTTCCAAGCATAAAAATTCCATTATGGTTCTACTCATGGGCTCCAGACACTCATCCTGAAGTGTATGCTGGACATCTCTATCTAAATGTGCTTAAGGTAACTCAAATTCAATGTGTTCCAAATAGAATTGACTATATTCCAACATACTATAGGTTCTTGACCATTTTGTATCATCAACCCCTTTGACAATCTGATGAAGCCTATGTACCCCTTATCAGAATGATTTTGTGAATAAAATGAAATAAATTGGATTATAAAGAATATCAGTAGCATTGAAATATAATTATCAGAATATTACAAGGAAAAATCCTAGATTAAGAACCTCTGTCTTATGACCCTTCCAATTTTCCCTATTTCTTTTAAGGGCATTACCAGCTTCCCAGTCCTTTGGTTTTTAGGAAGATAACCAAATTGTATGGCAGATGCTGGACTTGGAGGAAGGAAACCCTAGGTTATAATCCTTCCTCACTTAATAGCTATGTCATCCTGGAGAAGTCCGTCAACCTCTCTCACTCTGAGTTCCTTATTTGTAAAATGAGGATAATACCAATACCTAACATGATTGTTTTGAGAATCAGATGAGACAGCTTTTGTAAAATGTTTTGAAAAACTTAAAGGACTATGTTTTTTTATTCTTATTCACTAGTCCTCACTGTCAATGTCCTACCAGTTGCTATGTCTTGTCACTTCTATCTCCGCAACATCTCTGATATATATCTTCTCCTTTACACTTAAGAGGGCACTATCCTAGATAAGACCCATATTATCCTTCAAATGTACTATTGCAATAACTTTTGCAAGCTTATTCAATCCTTTATTCTGTCTATATGGCTGCCAAAACAATATTCCTAAAATATAGTTTTTATCATATCATCATCCTGTTAATAATCTTCAATAGCTCCCTATCTCTTTGAGGATAAAGGAAACAGTTCAATCTGCCATTTAAAGGCCTCTAGGGTATGTTAAATCCCACTCCATAGTAATTTCATTTTATTCCCCTTTCATGAACTTTGCTGTGCAAAGAAGCTGTCTTACTTTCTGGGCTTATTGACTGTTGATTATAAAAACAAAAAAAAAATTGATTTAAGTGAAATACTGCCTTAGAGGTCATTTCCTAATACAGTGTTTCACACACCACACATTAGTATCATTAAAAATTCTTAGGAAGATATAACAGAAATATCCTGTTTAACAACTTTTTGATTATCAACCTTGGGCAAGGAGTAACACAAAGCAACTTCATATGTTATCATTATATATATATATATATATATATATATATGTATGTATATATATGTATATATATATATATTATATATATGAAGCAACTTCATATGATATCTAGGAACTCTTGTAGAGAGTCAATAATAAATGGGAATTTGCTGTGGATGGTTAGGTGCTCCAGATGCCCGTTTGTGGATATTATTTTTTTGGTTTATTATACCCCAAAGGCAATGCAAAAATCTTCTGTAAGAGATCTGCAACCACTAAAACAGTTTGGCCTGACAGTCTATACCAGAAAGACCAAATGGATGAAAAAAATATATTGCCCATATTATGGCAGGCATTTGGATGGACAGCCAATATAGCTTGTTTGTCAGTATTTATATCCAATACAAGTAATACAAATATAGAATGAGTTGAAATTTGAACTGAAATGGAAGAGCTTGGGCCATATTACTTTGAGGGTATCACAAAATGAGGAGAGAATGTTTCAGGCATTAGGATTTTTCATACTGCTATTTTCAGAGTTAGTTCTGAGATTCTACAAGTTTTCAATGTTTTCAAGGTGGTGTAATCCAGGAAGAGTTGTGGTTATTGCTGTCTTGGTCTTATCTCTGCACTTTACCTTGTTCCCCTATAGCCACTCCTCTCAGCCCTGTCACCATAACCATGTCCCCCTCTCTCATGCAGTCATAAGCACCAGCTAACCTGTCTGCCTTAGAACTGAGACCCAAAACTGCTACGAGTAATAGAGTTGCTGATAAGTGCCAGCTGAACCCAATGCCAGCAAAGGCCACCTGGTTTTTCTGACCAATTGTCCAAACTCCTTATAGGCTCTGGGCTGAGAGTATATCAGCTGCCTTCAAGAGCCACCTCTGGTGCTCCTGCCATGCTCTGGGCCTGTGCCTGCCCCAGTGTCACTGAACTCTCCTACAGACATCCTAGGTTGTCTTAGGCTTGAAAAATGTCTAATTTTGATCTTTGGTTGGCTCTGCTACTTCAAAATTTAATTTGAGGAGTTATTTTAAATTTTTTTTGGAGGGGAATGTCAGAAGAGTTCATCTGGGTAGCTGCCTCTAACCTGCCATTTTGTCTCCTCTCCTGTATTCCTTTGCTTCTAGTGTATTTCTGTTTTTCAGCAAACACACCAAATGCTTCGTTAAGTTTCAATTTCAGTAGACATACCTACACCCACAATTATAAGAATATAAGGATCAAATGCCTCTCTTGTAAAAATCAGTCATTCTACTAATTGTTTTGTGTATCGAAAGTTTATCTGTATGTTCAAGGATGATAATGTAAATCATGGCTGTCCAAAATACCACAGGCAGTGCAATTTTTGTGGCCCACCTACAAGCATACAAATTTACATAAATACTTTAGTAAACAAAGCTGAGCTACCTCAGAGCTCTCACTAAAATGGCAAATAAAAATATATTGTCTATTGTTTCAATAAAAACCTAAAGTTGGACAGCCCTGATGTAAATGATGGAGGAGGCAGTTGATATTAGGAATACAATAGTCCATGAACTGGCTTAGAAAATCCCAAGGGCTGGTACTGACTCAATAGCTCTTTTAATTTTTTCACTCCTTAGAGACTAGGGATTCTCCAGGTCCATATCATAAACACTGTAAAATATAAAATACTGAACAGGAGGAGGAGGCCCTCAGTGAATACTAACCTGCTTGCTGTATACCAGCATGCTTTGAAGGCTAGAGCCAGGTTCAGGATAATTTTTCTCAAGTCCAATGCAAGGCAATGATCAATAAATTCACATGCAGGATTCCCTGGGAAGACTCATTTAATGTAAATTGATTTCTATATTGTGTATTATGTACCTTTGGCTGTTTTCATCTTTCATCAGTTATCAAGGCTTCCTCCAATACTGTAGCTAAAACTTCAAAGATCAGGGTACATTTGGTACAAATAGCCTCTTAGCTCTAGGATTATAGATAGGATCTAGGTGCTCCCTCTAAATCTGTTCTGAAAAATAACCCCAAATCACAATTAAGATTACATGTCCACAAGACTTTATTCAAGAATATATAACTCTGGGAGAATCCTAAAGGAATCATCCCTTTAAATCAAAAGTTGTTTTGTTGTTGTTATAGTAGTTTGTTGTTATTAAAAATCACAACAAGGAGAGGCACAAGGTGACCTTTCCTAGATAATGAAAAGGGTGGCATTTATATAGTCATTCCTTTTACCCTTCAGCCCATATTTATTAAATAACTATTGTGTACAAAGCAGTGTTCTGGTTGCTAGAAATACATAAAGTTCAGATAAGACATGTTTTGGTAGATAGGGTAGAATTTGCATTGAAGATATTTGGCTTTAAATACTTGGTGGGTGGGGGAAGTAAAGGGATGGCCTGGTGTTGATGGCTTCATGGAATTGTATTAAACTTTTAAGTAATAACAAATATAATTATTATATAAATCATTATCAAAATTGAGAAAGTCCTCTGCCAGACTAATTTTGTGGGAGAAATATAGCCCTGATATTTCAACCTGGAAAAGGCGAAGCAAATAAGGAAAATTAGAGATATATATCATTAACAATTATCAATTAAAAATTAATCCTGTGAGACTATAGCAATTTATCCAAGAAACCGTTCATTAAAACCAAGTTGGATTTATAGAAGGATATTTTAACATAAGGAAAGCACTTGGTATAATTAATCAAATTAAAAAGAAAAAAAATCTCAAACCACATGCTTGTCTCAATTAATGCAAAAAAGGCCTTTGACAAAGTGGAACACTCAGTGCTAAAAACAAACAAACAAAAAACACACAAAGTATAGACATAGAAGGATCTTTGTTATTATGCTTAACTCCAAAAAGAATTAAGCAAACCTATAAGCTTTTCCCCCATTAGTTAATATAGCACTAGAAGTGGTGCGAATAATAAGACAAAAAATTAAAGGAATAAAGATAGACAAAGAAGAGATAGAATGATCTCTTATTTGCTTCATTTCTAATAGCAAATTGAATAGTAGGGGTGATAATGGACATACTTATTTCACCCCTAATCTTATTGGCAATGCATCTAGCTTATCCTCATTATATATAATGTTTGCTGTTGCTTTTAGGTAGATGCTACTTATCATTTTAAGGAAGACTCTACTTATTCCTATGCTTTCTAGTATTTTAATAGGAATGATTCTTGTATTTTGTCAAAAGCTTTTTCTGCAACTCTTCAGCTACTCATATGGTTTCTGCTAGTTTTGTCATTGATATGATTGATTATGTTGATAGTTTTCCTAATATTGAACCAATCTTGCATTCCTGGACTAAATCCTATCTGGTCATAGTGTATTATTCTCAGGATAAATTCCTGTAATCTTTTTGCAAATTTTTTATTTAAAATTTTTACATGGAAATTCATTAGGGAAATTGGTCTATAATTTTCTTCCTCTATTTTGACCCTCTCTTTTTTAGGTATTACTACCATATTTGTGTCATAAAAAGAATTGGGTAAGACTCCTACTTTGCCTATTTTCCCAAATAGTATTGGAATTAATTGTTCCTTAAATATTTGTTAGAATTTGCTTGTAAATCCATCCAGCCCTGGAGATTGTTCCTAGGGAGTTCATTGTGCACTTTTAAAGCCTATAACCTAAAGAAAAAAAAAACAAAGAGGGAATAGATCTCTATGTACAAAGTTAGTTATTCCAATACCTTTTGAGGTAGTCAAAAACCAGAAACTAAGAAGGTGTTCTATCAAAGAACCTGAACATAATTAACTATTACCATAAGGGATAAAAGAGTGAAGTAGAAAGGCACAGAAAGGGTAGAGATGCTGGGGGGGGGGGAAGGGAAAGGAAGAAGAGAAAGGAGGAAAGGTGAAGGAGTTAATCAAGGTGGGAATGATCGGATTCATAAAATGAATTAGCAGTTCCTTGTAAAATTCCTAGAACTTGTTATTGGGTATAGTGGTGGAAAGAACAATCAATTTAGACTCAGAGGATCTAAATTCAGTCTTGCTTTGATTCTGATTATATGTCCACGAGGATATCACTTAATCTTTCTCTTCTTAGTTTCTTCTTCTACAAAATAAGGAAGTTGAAATTTATGACCTGAAAAGTCTCTTCCAGTACTAAAGTTATGGTCTTATGATAATCATCAGATGTCCATTATCTGAATGCTGGAAGTTAGTGACCATGTTAATGGAATCACAGATCTATACCAAAAAGCCTTATCTTTTTTTGATACTGAGGTTTTTTTTTGTTTTTTAACTGATGTTCTCATGTCCTGAGTCTTATTCTTCTCTTCTTCCTGAGAACTTTCCTATGGAGTCATTCTATCTTGTCAATGTGGTTCTGAGAAATAACATCTGGAAGTAAACATGATAATTCTCTCGGTATTTGCTGCCTTGATCAGAGAATATCATGAGAATTATACCCTTAATTCTGGATATTCTAAATATATTAATGCAGCTGAATAACAAATTACCTCTCAACATAAACCATTAACTGATGTTGAACATGGGGGCTTTTTAACTAGAACTGCTATTAATTCTATTAACTGGAGATAATATAATAATAATAAAATATTATTATACCATAGGAAATAATTAAATTGACAGTTATGAAGGAAAATAGGTAGACTTCCATGAAGTAAAGAAGAGAGAAATGAAGAGAACTAGTAGTACAATTCACTTGACAAAAAAAAAAAAACATCACAGAGGGAAAATATTTTGGAAATACTTTAAAGCCCTGGTCAATTCAGTGACAAGTGAAAAGTTCCAAAGAATGAAAGATCAGAGCCACTCACCTCCAGATAAAGAGTTGAGGAACTCAAAATATCATGGAAAAAGGAGGTATTAGAGTGCCTATTATCATTATGACAATTCTTTTAAAAATCAATTTTTCACTCTTTCAGTAACTCAGATGGAAAAATCCATTAGCATTCAGAAACAGCTAATTAAATACAGAGCCTGTTGTTATGGTCAAAGATTAATTTTCTCTTGGGAGATGATGGGTGACCCTTTAATTGTAAGAAAAGACAAGGATCCTTATCACTAGACTTGGAGTCTTAGCTATTTAAGACAATGGTCTTGGTGGTGAGAGAAGAAAAGGCTATATGACAGTAAGGAGTGGAAACTTGCCTGAAAAAACACAGATATATTGATTCGTCACAGAACCAATATATCTCTGGTTGTGTACAATGTTCCCCTGGTTCTCCTCTGCTCACTCAGCATTATATAATGTAGGTTTTGATAGATTATTATGAGGTCTGAGTCTTCTCCACTTCTTATGGCACAGTAGTATTCTATTACATTCATATTCCTCAACTTGTTTAGCCATTCCACAATTGATGGGCATCCCCTTGATTTCCAATTCTTCGCTAACATAATAAGAGCTGCTATAAATATTTTGTACATATGGGTCCCTTTCCCTCTTGTGTGGTCTCTTTGGGATACAGCACTAGAATGGGTATTGCTGGGTCAAATGGTATGCACATTTTTATAGCCCTTTGGGCATAGTTCCAAATTGCTCTCCAGAATGGCTGGATCAGTTCACAACTCCATCAACAATGTAACAGTGTTCCAATTTTCCCACATTCTCTCCAGCATTTATCATTTCCTGTTTTGTCATGTTAGCCACTCTGAGAGGAGAGATGTGGTACCTAAGAGTTGTTTTGATTTGCGTTTCTCTAATCAGTAGTGATTTAGAGCATTTTTTCATATGCCTATAGATAACTTTAATTTCTTCCTCTGAAAACTGCCTGTTCATATCCTTTGATGATTTCTCAATTGGGGAATAACTTGTATTCCTATAAATTTGGCTCAGTTCCCTGTATCTTTTAGAGATGTGGCCTTTATCAGAGACACTGGTTTTAAAGATTTTCTCCCAATTTTCTGTTTCCCTCCTAATTTTGTTGCATTGGCTTTGTTTGTACAAAAACATTTCAATTTAACATAATCAAAATTGTCCATTTTGCATTTTGTAATGCTCTCTATCTCTTGTTGGGTCATTAATTCTTTCCTTTCCTATAAGTCTGATAGGTAAACTATTCCTTGGTCTCCCAAATTGCTTACAGTATCAGCCTTTATTCCTAAATCATGAACCCATTTTGACTTTATTTTGGTGTATGGTGTAAGATATTGGTCTATGCCCAGTTTCTGCCCTACCATTTTCCAATTTTCCCAGCAGTTTTTGTGACATAGTGAATTCTCAGCCCAGAAACTGGATTCTTGGGTTTATCAATGAGCACATTGCTATAGTTGTTGACTACTGTGTCTTTTGTACCTAACCTATGCCACTGATATGTCACTCTGTTTCTTAGCCAGTACCAAGTAGTTTAGATGACTGCTGCTTTATAGTACAGTATAGTTTAATATCTGGTATGGGTAGGCCACCTTCCCTAGCATTTCTTTTCATTAATTCCCTAGATATCTTGGACCTCTTCTTCTTCCAGATGAATTTTGTTATTATTTTATCCAGCTCTGTAAATTAATTTTCAGTAGTTCAATCAGTATGGCACTGAATAAATTAATTAATTTAAGTAAAATTGTCATTTTTATTGTATTAGCTCAGCCTAAGAATGAGCAACTGAAGTTTTTCCATTTATTTATATCTGGCTGTATTTGTGTGGAAAGTATTTTGTAATTATGTTCATATAGGCCCTGGGTTTATCTTGGCAGGTAGACACCCACATATTTTATAGTATCTGCAGAAACTTTAAATGGAATTTCTCTTTCTGTCACTTTCTGTTGTGCTTTGTTAGTAATGTGTAGGAATACCCAGGATTTATGTAGATTTATTTTAGATCCTTCAACTTTGCTAACATTGCTTATTATTTCAAGTAGTTTTTTACTAGATTCTCTAAGTAAATCATCATATCATGTGAAAAAGGTGATAATTTAGTTTCTTCTTTGCTTATTCTAATTTCTTCAATTTCTTTTTCTTCTCTTATTGTTACAGCTAACATTTCTAGCACAAAATTGAATAATGGGGTTATAATGGACATCCTTGTTTCACTTCTGATCTTATTGGGAATGGATCTAGCTTATCCCCATTACAAATAATGCTTGTTGATGGTTTTAGGTATATGCTATTTATAACTTTTAGGAAAGCTCCATTTACTCCTATGCTTTCTAGTGTTTTTAATAGGAATGGGTGTTATATTTTGTCAAAGGATCTTTCTGCATCTATTGAGATGATCATGTGGTTTCTGCTAGTTTCATTGTTGATCAATTCTGCCTTTTTGCCGAAAAAAAAAAAAGACATCCAGAGGTAGACAAGCAGGATGATGGAGGTCTGCTCTTGTTGTCAGTCCTCCCTTCTCACAGAGGACTCATGACATCACTAGGGATTTTTCTGAATTGCCCATGAATTGGATTTAAGTGAGGCCATGCAACAGAAAATCTTCAGTTTCACTCACTTTCCTCCACTGTCACTCAAGCCAAGTGGCAAGCAAAGTGTAGACTACTGTTGATGTACCAAAATGCACTGTGTAACCTTGGAGTTTCAAAATTAAGATGGTTCCCAGGTCTAAATTTTCTGAGGCTAAGGACATTCAATGGGTAAGGCTTAAGTAAGAACTAAGACAAAACATAATCTAATTCACCCTCCAAAAATATCAATCTGGGAGGAGAAGATTTTCAAAATTTCTGGCCTTGAACAGAACACAATTGCTATTTACATGCATGCTAAGTCATTAAAAACTAAACAATGAGCAGTGGAGGCTTGTGCTGGAGTCTATTATTGGGCGCTAGTAAAAGCCTGAGTGTTTTGGGTTTAAAGACATAGTCAAGTAGCTCCATTTGAAGCACAATGAGCTTTTTAAAAGCCTGGTCTTTGAGAGTTGTATTTGGAGAAATCATAAATGAAAACTCCACAGGACAAAAAGTAACTTGTTCCAGCTTTTTGAAAAAATATGAAAATATAATAAAAATAAGTGAAAAATAAAAATATTAAATCTGCCTTTTTCACTTTGAAGACTTAGCTATTGGAGCACTTGAAAATCTGCTGGGGGCAGAGCCAAGATGGTGGCTGGAAAGCAGGGACTTGTGTGAGCTCTCCCCCAGGTCCCTCCAAACACCTGTAAAAATGTCTCTAAAGAGCTGCAGAACCCACGAAATATCAGAGGCAAGCAGGGTTCCTGCCAAGGAAAGTCTGGATGGTCACAGGGAAGGGTGTATCACATGGATCTGGGAGCAGAGCAGAGCACAGCATGGGCTGCACCAGGACCAACCAGACCAGGAACTGGGTGGAACAAGTGTAGCACCCTGAATCAGTGAGCTGTGGCAGTTACCATATTTCTCAACCCAGAAACCCCAAAGACAACAGAGAAGATTAGGGGGTAAAACGGCTAGAACAGAATGAAAGGAGTGTGCAGTAGGCTCCAGCTCTGGGGCCACAGGAGCAGTGCAGCTCTGGGGCTGCTTCCAGTTACAGTTGCTTCAGGCCCCAGGCCTGCCAGGTGGGAGGAATTAAGTACAGATCAGAGTGAGAGTGCAGAGCCTGCTTGGATCTGAGTCATGGTCCAGGCTGGCGGATCTTGGGGGAGGAGGAGTGCTGCTGTGGCAGAGTTTACCACATAGAAATAGGTTTGAAAACAGCAGCACAGGGGGGTGGAGCCAAGATGGCGACTGGA
>JAQQSZ010011103.1:0-12332 GCA_028646595.1 Phalanger gymnotis | reverse complement strand
TCCCAGACATGTAAACTAGGCCCTCCCTGGAGTTAGCCCCACCTTGGGCCCCACCTTAGTTGCCAATCCACACCCACATAGGATTTACACCTAATAGGGGTTTGGGCCTGGGGCTTAGCACTTAATAAGACTCAATGAAATACACTGAATTACTCAACAAAAACAAAAGCCAAACTTTTGTGCTAAGGAGCCCATGTTGCTTACCAACACACCTGCTCAGTAAACACCTGCATCTCCTTATTAGATGCATCATCAAATATGAAGACCTCTGTTTGTCATTCCCTTCCCCACCAGCTCCAAACTATCTTTCCAGTATTGTTCTAGATTATTCCTCTCTATGAAATCTGGGACAATCAAACTGGCTTTCTTCTTTGTACACAATACTTCATTTTCCACCCCTAGGCATTTGCAGTGGCTGGCCTCCGTGCCTAGAATGTACTCCCACCTCAATCTGCCTCTTAAGACCCCTCATCTCCTTCAAAGCTTAGTTCCATTGCCACCTCCTGCCCAGAGCCTTTCCCAATCCATCCAATGGCTAGTGCCCCACTTCCAATGATCTTTCCTGTACTTTATATGTAATGACTTCCATGTATGCCTGTTAGAGTGCTGTATTCTTGTTCCTTTTCATCTCTGCATCTCTGTGACCCTCACACAAGGCCAGGCATAAAAGCAGGTATATAACAAATGCTTTTTGATTGGTCAATTCATTGACTTCTCCCAATGTGACGTGTCTGGGCTTCGAAAATTAGCTGTTACAAAGGTATCTAGACCCAAGACATTAGTAAAGAGAAGCCAACCAAATACATCTGATGGAGCCTTTTCTGTCCTATTTGAAGCCCGTGGTTTTTGGTTACTGCCCTGGGAATGTAACTCAGATAACCCACAAGCTGATGAGGGGAGGTGGGAGTGCTCCTCTCTGAGAAGGCCCAGCACTGACCTCTACCCTTCCCTTCTTCCTGAAGACCAGCCCATCCAGATCCTGGTGATGGCCCTGGTAGCAGTCTCCTCTATATCTTGACAGAGAGAGCTTGTGCTGGCCAATCTTGGTGCCCCTGGGGTCAGCTCTATGCTGCCGTGAGGCACTGGAGAAGAAGGTTGGTGAATGTGGGTTCTATGAGACAAGAGCCCCAAATGGTGTTAAAATAAGCCAAGTGATCGTGCTTTCACTTTAGGCAAAGGAAGGGAGCTTATAAGGAAATGGAAATCTTTAGAGGACATCAATTGGCAAGTGAAAAATCAGATTTCCATAGGATTTTTTTAAAAAACTTGAGCTCTTCTAGTCCAACCCCCACACTTTACAGAGAAAGAAACTGAGGCACAGAGGACAAAAATCAAAGCAGATATTTTAGAAAAAGAAAGAGAAGCAAATTTCCAACTGGCAAATAAGGGTTCTGAGGCAGGGTTATATTTGGTTGAATTGCAAGTGAGATACCATGAAAAGAAAAGGCAGAATGTAGTTTGTAGCTGTGTATTCATCCTCACATTTCTCCATTTTCTGACTAGGTAGGGTGATAAGAATTTGAAGAATGCTTCTAGCTGCAGCTAGATGGATAAAGTGCTGTAGTCAGGAAGACCTGAGTTCAAATGCTACCTCAAGCTGCTTGCTAGCTATGGAATACTGGGCAAATGATTTGACCTCTCAGCCTCAGTTTCCTCACCTGCAAATCAATATTAACAATAACACCTCCCTCATGGGGTTGTTGTGAAGATAAAGTAAGATGTTTAAAGCACTTTCAAGCTGTAAAGTGACTTGTAAATGCTAGTTGTTATTAATTCCTGGAACCCTGTCAATTCCAGGGCCAGCCTTTCCCCAAGGGAGCCCACTATGGAAAAGCCAGTTGGTGCCAATGAGCACTCACCTTCAGCAGCACACTCCTAATCTGCTTGTTTCCTGTTGCCCAATTGCCCAGATAGGAAGTTGACATTGAATCCTCCTTGTTAGGAAAAGTCCGATACTTAGAGATAGAGATTCCAAAGTGAATCCTAATAGCTTTGTTGGATGAAATAATTCTTTTTAACTTGGTCGCTGTCCTTTAGATGATTCCATCACTCGATGTGACCTGTAACTTCCTAAGGCAGAATGGCTTCATGGAAAGAGAAATGGATTTCGGGTCAAAGAAGCTGAGCTAGCTCTCCAGCACTACCCATACCACTTGGGGGACTCTTGGGGAAAGCCCTGCCTCCTCCTTTTCTCTTCTCTTAAGTGGAGATTTTTGTGTCAGACTAGATGACAGTGTCTTGGTTTATAAAATGAAGGGGTAGCCAATCTCTAAGTTCCCTTCCAGATCAGAATATGTGATCCAAGGTAATGGCCAGAACTGAACACACATCCACCCGAACACACCTCACTCAGGCAGGAGGAAGCTCTGTCTGTTAGCTCAGTTGCCTATTTCAACTGCAAACATGTGTTCCACTCTAATTTTCCATCACGCCAGTTGGTCTTTGCTTTGAAAGATCCATCTAATTATCTTTGTTTAAAACCTACAGGGTGTAAATGGAAGCATCTGTAGAGGAAGACAAGTTTTAAAAACTCAGAAGTTTTGGGCAAAAAATCAATTTTTCTTTCTTCTTTTTTGGTTAAGGGGAAAAAAATTAATTCAGGACTCTTTTTCCTGAACCCTGATTAAGGACTTGTCTGTAGATTTTTCTGAGCCTCCTGCTGGATCTTCAGCATTCTCAGGGTGGTTGGCAGCAGTAGCTGCAGGAAAGTTCCAGACAGAATTGCTGGCTTACAGTGTTCCCACAATATAGAAGGAAATGTGTCAGTGGCATCGTGATGGTCCCTGCCTTTTCATCAGCAGTGTGTAGAGAGTTTGGGACAGCGCGCCCAACCATTGGGCACTGATCATCTGAAATTTGTTCAGAGAAAGAATAAAAGTATGGTAAGGGGCTTGAGTTTGTGTTATATAAAGATTAGGTGAAGGATTTGAAGATGTTTATCATGGAGAAGAGAAGGTTTGGGGAGAGAGGGGAGTCAGGATAACGGTCTTCAACTGTGGGAAGGGCTGACAGTAGAAGAGAGATTAGATTTGCTCTGCTTGGCCACAGAAGGAAGAACTAACAATGAGCAAGATAAGCCCTAAGAGAACCAAAATAGTTCCTGATTATAGGAGTTGTCCAAAAGTGAGGCAGGCTGCCTTGGCAGGTAATGGAGCCAACATTGGAGGTCTTCAATGGGATCTGGGAAAGAATGTAGAAGATTCATGATGGGAGGCTGGGGCTAGATACCCTCAGAGGTTCTTTCTAACTCTGAGATTCTGTCCTTTTGTGATTCATTTGCCCCAAATTGTCTCAGTGAAACCACAAAAGAAGCACAATTCTGCGACTCACTTTAGGTTCTATTCCAGACTTCTACTAGGATGGTCTGAGACAAGGCTACCAAAACTCCCCATGTACCACTGGATGGTACAGTTTTCTAGTCTTGTTTTGGTTATGCCTTTGATCCATAAGTTGACACAAAAGGAGGTCTTGGAAGGCAGCTTGGTGCCATGGAAAGCCTACTGTATTTGGAGCCAGAAGACATGGGTTACAATCTCAGCTCTGCCTGTCTGACCTTGAGCAAGGTCACTTACTATCTCTGTGACTTTACCCCTCTCTGGCCAAGTTTCCATATTTGTTAAGTTCGGGGGATAGACTATGTGACTGCTAAAGACCCTTCCAGCCGTAAATCTCTGATCCCATAAAGTCTCTGGGGGTGGTGACAAGATGTTAAAAGTGATTTTCATCCCTCCATGGTGGTCCTGGTAACTCTTACCTAAGTGAAGGTGACCACTTACTTGAAGATCCTCTGGAACTGATTTTTTTGGAATGTTGTCACCCAGGCTCTAGGATGGAAGATTAGGGGCCCTAGTCGGGTTAGATATGAACTCTAGGACTAATTCTCCAATCACCCTAGCTTCCTCGAAGGTCCTCTGCACGGAATGGTCAGCTGCTTGGAATTTTCTCCTTGACTGAAGGGAAACATCCCCTAATTTTCTCTCTTCTACCCTCTTAACCCTAAGTTAGGCTCACAGTGGGCCTTCCAATAAAAGTCCTCTTTTGTAACAAAGATCTATGGTCCAGCTTAATTATCATTTGGCATAAGGACTCTCTGTTTGACAAAAACTGTCGGAAAAATTAGAAAACGGTCTAGCATAAATTCTATTTTGAGCAATATCTTACAGGATACAACACAATAAACTTTCATCCATGTTCAAAATAATGATTAGTATGAGGAAATTTCTAAGAGGATTCTGATGAAAATCATGATAAAGCAGTTTAAAGGCCTCAAAACAAAATCCCGACAGCCTCCATTATATCTTCGATGGAGAACAGAATTGGCTGAAGAGACAGTGGGTTGTTTTTAGAATTATAGCCCCCCTCGCCTCTTTGGTATATTACCCTGTCCCATTAGAGTGTAACCTCCCTGAAGGCCAGGACTGTTTTTGCCTCTTCATATCTCCAGTGTTCAGCGCAATGCTTAGTACACAGTAGGCGTTTAATACCTGTTTATCGAATCGAATTATAATCGAATTGAATCCAGATGATCCAGTCCAACCCTTAGGAAGGGAATCTAAATCCTGCTTCTGCAGCAGACGATCCCAGATTCTTCCACAGTGGCTCTGCCTCTTTCAGTCTTGTTTCCCTGAGCAGGAAAGGAAGGAAAAGGAAGGAAAGAGGAAATGGGAGGCAAGGGAAAGGGATCTGTTGTGTGTGTGTGTGTCTGTGTGTCTGTGTGTGTGTGTCTGCTTTGTGCGTGCGTGTGTGTGTGTGTGTGCGCGCGTGCGTGTGTGTGTGTGTGTGTGTGTGCATGTGTGTGTGTGTGTCTGTGTGTGTGTATTTCTGTCCATGCATCTGTACTTAAATATAGGATCAACCCTTAAGTGAGAAAAAGGATACTCCCTCCTGATAAAAATTGGAGACAATTTTTTTAAAACAAAAGAGATTGATTAGAGGCTTTAAAAAAATAGTGAAACCTCCATCCAAAACAACTGATTGAAATTGGAAGTCAATCTACACAGTTATTTAGTAGATGTGTTGCGTGGTACTTCATTGGGAGGAGAACCAACATTGATGTGGCATCACAATCCACTGTTATTTTTCTCCCCAGGTCTATAGTCTTCTGACTCTCCTGATATCCATGTGTGAGATTTCACAAACCCTTGACTTCTCTCATTTCTTTGTCCAACCATATTTTCCAACCTATTTTGCCATCTTTCCCTATAGTCACCATGGCATTGAAGTCACCAAGTATCGAAGTATATTTTAATTTGATTTTGGGGGTCTTAACAAATTCTTTGTAAAATTTCTCTGACATGTTGATATGTTCACCTCCTCACCTCCAGCCTTTCCAAATCTTCCTTCCCAGCAAAGCTCAGCTCAAGTCCCACCTCCAAGAAGAGGTCTTTATTGATTTCCCATTTAATAGTGCATCCTCACCAAATCACTTTGCATTGATTTTTTTATTTATCTTGCATTTACTTATCTGTGAACCTGTTATCTCCCCTCAATCAAATGTAAGCTCTTGAGATAATTATAAAGTGCTTATCACAACATAGTTGTTGTGTTTGTCCTTCGTTCTCAAAGAGTACCATGACATCAGGGAACTGATGACATGACTTGCAGTTGACTTTGATTTGAGTGGGGGAGGGCTATGCAAGGTCATTAGCCTCACTTTCTCCTCCTGAGCCATCTGGGTTCAATGGCCTGATATTCACCAGGATGACTGCCCACAATGCATTGGGAGATCCCAGCCCTTTCAGGCTAAGGTCTTTTCAGGCTCTCACTTTGAGTGAGGTAATGACCATTCGGTGAATAGCCCTCTTTAAGAAGTCATCAAGGGATGGCCCCTTTAATCAAACCTCAAAAAAAAAATCAAACTGGGAGGGGAAGACCCTCAGGGTTCCTGACCAAAAGAGAAACAGTTATTATTTGGTATTTACATTCACTGTGTGCTAGGAGGGCAGGGACCTATTGTCCAATCTATGAGGTCCAGAGTGAGTTGGTTTTAAGGCTTGGTTTTTGAGAAAAAAAATCTATCCAGTAAACCCAAAGTTAAGGAGGCGGCCTTCAACCATCGAAATGGAGCATGGAGAGGTGGCAGGGGCAAGGGCAGAGGCAGAGGCAGAGGCTATTCACAGGTTATGTTTGTCCTTCATTCTCAGAGAGGACTATGACATCAGGAAAACGATGATATGACTTGCAGTTGACTTTGATCTGAGTGAGGGAGGGCTGTACAAGGTCACAAGCCTCACTTTCTCCTCCAGAGTCATCTGGGTCCAATGCCCTGATGTTCACCAGGATGACCAGAAATGGTGCAGGATGCATTGGGAGACCCTAGCCCTTTCAGGCTAAGGTCTTCTCAGGTTCTTACTTTGAGTGAAGTAATGCCCATTCAGTGAATAAGCCTCTTTAGAAAGGCCTCTTTATAACACAGTAAGATCTATATGAATGTTAGCAATAACTATTATTATTATTAGCATTATTATTATTGAAGGCAGAGACTGTCCCACCTTCATGTTTTCATCCCTAGCACTTAACATGGGGCATTTACATTCTCTGCCTTCTGATCCTCTGCAATAGTTGTTGGCAAGCAAAATGCCATGAATATTTTTGGTGGTCTTCTTACAAGTGCCAGCACATCAGTGCAAGATGAGCAAATGTCCCCTCAGTCACATAGGATGACCAGCACGAGAGCTGTCCTTGGGACCACATGAGAAGGCTGTCTAGCTTGGTAGAACTTGGCAGAGCCCCTGCCCCCCTAGGAAAGCATTCGAGGGACTATAGTCCCCCGTAGAGCAAGATGAGACACCTAAGGAGGTTTTTAATGAGTGGATCTGTTCTGGGTAAAAGTAACATTATTGTATCATATCTACAGCATCAACAGCTAAGTTAATGTTCACAGTGAAGGGGATGGATAATTGTGAAGACTTCACAGGGTATGTCTAAGAGAGTAGGAGAGGTTTGGGATTTGGCCTTGTGATTCTGGAAGGTCAGGGCCTGGAGCTGTGGGCATACCCTTCCCCCTCTCTCTCAGATGTCAGAAGATAATGAACTTCCTGTGAGCTATTTGTTCTCTGCTCCAATAAGGTCTCTCCTCTCCCCCCACCCCATTTCTTTTCCTAGACTTTCAGATGCCACCCCAGCAGTTGAGTTCTGATAGGGAAAACCTGAATGGACCAAATCGACCTTGGTCCTCCGTCTAGTTTTCACACCTAGACTGTAAGCCCACCTCCCAGCCAATGGTGAGAAGGGATAGAGGTGGGTGGGAATCTTTTCATTAAGAGTATAAATCAAGGCAGGTTCCCTTTTACCTCACCTCCTCCATTATGGAGGTGTGCCCACATTTTGCAAGGTTTGTAAAATAAATTTACCTTGTTTCTCCTAAAGATATCTCTCTTATTATTTGAAAATCCTGTCCCACACAATAGTCTAAGGACTGGGGATAAGAATATGGCCTGTGGAGGAAGCCCTCTCTGCCACTGCAAAAGAGCATCTCTGCAACATTCTCTGCATCTTCTGGGCTTCGAACAATGCCTGAAGCACGGAGAACCTAAGTGACTTGGCAATGTTCTAGCAGTCAGTGTGGGTCAGAGGTGGAATCTAAGCCCGGGTTAGAGCTACTCACAGACCATATAAATACTGTGTGATTCTCGACACAATAGTCTGCCCTTCTCTCCTTCACTCTGCCATGACCACAGCAGTAATTAAATG
The DNA here is from genome assembly GCA_028646595.1 of Phalanger gymnotis. Taxonomy (NCBI): domain Eukaryota; kingdom Metazoa; phylum Chordata; class Mammalia; order Diprotodontia; family Phalangeridae; genus Phalanger; species Phalanger gymnotis. The sequence continues at coordinate 4,640 of JAQQSZ010011103.1, read as the reverse complement.
AGTCACACGAGACTGAGCAGGTCCAAGCTGTCTCCATCCGACACACCCCCACAAATACAGACCAAAATACTTAAACCCCTTGGGTCGAAGGTATTAATGTCATCACTCCCATTTAGCTAACGGAGTCCGGCCATAAAGACAATAGTTGGGTGTTTCTTCCTCGGCCAATTGCTCTGAACATAATAAAAGCCTAATAACCCATCCAGCCTAAACAAGGAAAAGTGGTCTTCCGGAAGCTTCTCCTCCAGTTTCATGACCTTCCTGTTATGAGCCGCTCACCGGCCAGTCCCCACACTCCCTCCCTTCTGAAGCTCCTCAGGCTTCAGCTGTAGAGTATTCTGAGCTTTCCAGTTCAAGAGGTTTCAGCCGCTCTGCTCTGGCTGTGTCACCAGGCTAGGGGCCATGATTAACCTTACCTGATGGGAGAGGAATAATGATTTTGCTTCTTACCACTAGTCTCCTCCTCCCTCACACATTAACTTTGTGCCCGGGGCTCTTTCAGCCCTTTTTATGATAGATTGCGCTCTTACCTTTTTCATGTGTTCTCATTAAGCTTTCTAGCACCTGGCACAGTGCCTGGCACATAGTAGGCACTTAATAAATGCTTATTTCCTTCTTTCCTTTTGTCCTTCTTCCTTCCTTTTTTTTTCCTGAGGAAAAAATTCACGGTGAAGTAATGCTTGATGGACTTCAGTCTAAATGTGATTGTGGAATATTTCCAGTGAGAGTCCACAAAACCATAAAGTCAGTGCACTTGAAGGTGCCTCACACACTTTCTAATCCAAGTCCTGCTCATCCAGAAAACCTCTTTGAGTTCTTTGGTCCTGGGCTTTCTTTCAACAGGTTTTTGATGCTCTAGGCACAACCCATCCTCTGACCTGGTGTTCCTCTCTCTTTCCTGCCCCTGAAACCTCATGCACAACAAATTTCTACCTTCCTGGTAGCTGGTCACCACCATACCTGTGATATATGGTGGAAAATGAGCGCAAGTTGTGATAGAGACCCTGTTCTTTTCTATAAAACCCATGACCCCCCACCAATAGTGAGAAAGCAGTTCTCTTGTGTGGGATAGAGCCTAGGCATACCCATACGCAAGTGACAAAAGGATGGCATGAGATGGATGCCAGGTCAGTGACGATTCCCTTAGCAGATCATTAACCCTTTTTTCTCCCTCCTCTTCCTTCTCTTTCTCCCCTTTCTGCCACCTGAAGATCACCTCACCCAACAACTCTGTATGTGTTTTATATGGAGCTATTCATTTAAATGATGTCTCTCCCATTCGAATAAGAGCTTCTCAAGGGCAGGGATTATGAAGAATGAAGACAGAGCAGGATCAGGCTTGTGTGAGTGTGACTGCTGGGCACTCAAGCAGAGAACATCTGAACAAATCTAAAAGCTTATACATTTATAGTATTTCTCTCAAATTTCGATGTAAGATATTTGGAATTCATTCTTTTGGTTTTGTTTTTCTTGAATAGCTTTGTAAAATTCCAAATTAAGTATGTGATATGGTGCTTTTTACATATTTTGGGTCCTTCCCCATTGTCTATCCTAGAGGAAGTGTGTCTGGTGAGACCCTTCCAGATGTGTCTGATGAGATGCCTCACCAGGCATTACTTATGAAGTGATGGTAACTACCCAAAAGGAGATGATTTTCAGAATTTTTTATTATAAAATTAGTAAGCATCAGCAAAGACAAAAAGACAAACATACAAAAGAAGGAATGAGATTTTATCTGAAACCCTTAGCATTTTAACAGAGTAGAACCAGCCAAACGGGCCACAATAAAGGCAAAAATATATGTTTATTCATGTTTCCCAAGTCCAGTCCATTGATTTCCCAATGCCTTCGGCTTTATTTCCCATTTTTATAAATGTAGGGATGGGCCACATGGCTACTATTAACTCTGCATCACTGTCATCTCCTCCTGATCTTATCTTGTGCCATTATATTTCATCACATCAACAGATTCCAAACGTGATGTAGCAATATCACCCCCTTTTTTCAAAAAACAATTATGCCCTCTCCTGCTTTCCTACAAAATCATTCTGGGCAAATCATTTTCTTTATTAAAAATTTTAAAAACTGTAATAATTGTACAACATACCAAAACCTCCAATATGCTATTAAAGTTACATAACATCCACAGATATGTATTGATTAACAAAATCTTTCACAAACATGTTGTCATTAATGATACTGCTGCTCATAATTCTTTCACAGCCACTAATTGAGCCCAATGTCTTTACGACACCTATTGCAGAGAACTCTGCTTCACATAAACAGTATACTACAACTAGCAGAAAATGGTACACAGCTTCCCTTGCTGAACTAAAGAACTCTTTATTTGTCCGTAACCAAAGCAAAACACAAGGTTTTCTACTTCAAACAAGTACATGTTCTCACAAGATGAGTCTAGAAATTCTCTCTTAAATGTACCATGGTTAGGCATTCCTGTTTAGAAAGGTCTAGGTCTCTAAGATAAAATGAGGCTTGCTTCTGTCAGCTAGGGAAGTAATGATGAATCAACAAATCTTTGCTTTCTTCTCCTTCATTTGTGAGACAGGGATTTTCTTTTCAGCTGGGCAGCTAGGTGGCATAGTAGACAGAGTAAGGGCCAGTAGTTAGAAAGACTCATCTTCCTGAGTTCAAATCTGGCCTCAGACATTTACTGACTGGGTGACCCTAGACAAGTCACTTAACCTTGTTTACCTCAATTTCCTCATCTGGAAAATGACCTGGAAAAGGAAATGGCAAAGCAGTCCAGTGTCTTTGCCAAGAAAACCCCAAATGGGATCACAAAAAGTCATAGACAACCGAATAGCAACAATTTTTTTTACATTGGGAAACAGGTGAAATAGAATAGTTTACAAATTTTCTATCTATAGGACTAGTTCATAAGTGCACTTAATTTACCTTTCCAGGTCAGAAGATGTGAGGACCTTGCACTGATTTGTTTAGAATCCTGTTTTTGTTTCAAAATTAGACACTAAATGCCCAAGTTTTAGAAAAAACGTTATAAAACAAATTCATTTCACCTTTTTATTATCATTAAGAAAACATCAGCCTCTTCTTTCATCTCCAACACTCTTTGAAGTACTTTGGCATGAGGAAGCTCGTGTGCTTCAAAGCAGGGGCAAAGAGCCCTATCCTCAGCCTTGATATTGCACTCAATTGTGCAAAGAGCCTTCCTTTGGATGGACTGTTTGTATCAAGTTGATTAATCTTGTAGTAGCCTGGGAAAGTGTCTGCAGCACTTCATTTAGATTTCTTGATACGAATGACTGTCATAAATGACATAATATTCGTAAAACACTTCAGAAACCTTCAAGTGTTATATAAATGCTAGCTATTATTATTAGAAGTCCAAATTGCTTAAAGGGCCAAAGTTCAAACCAGCGTTTGCTGACTTCCATTTTTTTCTGACATAAACTAAGCTCTCAGGGAAGGGCCCAATACAACTCCCCCACATTATATCATTTGCATTAAAGATTCCATTAATTATATTGAAATTTTACCTTCATGCAGCATTGCCATCAGTTAAGTTTGTGAAGTAATAAATCTTCTTTTAACATCAGTTTCAACAATATGTGCATTCAAATGACCATCTTTCGACTGTCTGTTATTTCATCCATTTACAGTGAAAACAGGAAGATTTCAGTCAATTAATTGATTTTTAAAAGGCTTCAGAAATAGACCATTGTCCTTTCCACCACCTTATGGAAAGTAGAGCCATTTAAAGCTGGGGAGCTTGTGATTCATCAAGTGTTGCTCTGATCACGTCAGCAGCCACAGGTAGCACTGATGGGTTTTTTTTCCTATCAAATGAGGCTTTTTACACTTAGCAATTCTGTGAGAGCAACCTTACACAATTCAAGCAATCCTTTTACTGTCACGGACATGGTTTTTGAAAAGGTTTGTTTTTGCTTATTGAAAGTATCTAATTTTCTCTGGAAAAAATGTGATTATCTTGCCAAAATATTCTGTATACATAGCTTCAAGAGGCCATTTCAATTTACCGAGTTTCATGCTCTCCACAGCTAAAGCACATGTGGAAAACAAACAGAAGTCTTTCCTCTCCGTGAATCACAGTAATCATAAAATAGAGTCAAATGAATTTTCTGGATTTTTTTCACTGTGTTTCTGCATTCCCACTACTTTAACTATCTCTATGGTCTTTGATTGGACTGGTTTCAGCTGCTCCTACAGATTTTCTCTTCAAACAGTTATATATTCACCTTTCACAAAGGTATATTGTTATAGTTTTTACAAATATTTACCAGACCTGTGATTTTATATTCCATATAAAGTATGTCATATTTTCTATAGAGTAGATTTGTGCAAAAATGGATAAAACTTTAAGAGACGGGAACAGACATGTTGTGGATATAAGATTTATTCCTGAATCAAGTATTGACTCATCAGAGTTTAGGTCAAAATTATTTCTTTTTTTAAAAAAAAAAAAAAGAAGACTAACAGTGGGGAAAAGACAGAATAGAATTGAAGTGACTTAACACTCAATTATTTAAACAAAAAAATTGAAAATCACAAAGGGAAATGGACAACAGAAATGACATCAACACCAACTTCCTCTAGAAGTTGAACCGATGCAAATGAAATATGACAACAAGGAGAACTGA
>JAQQSZ010011102.1:0-12332 GCA_028646595.1 Phalanger gymnotis | reverse complement strand
TATACATTACTAACAAACCCAACAGCAAGAGATAGAAAGAGAAATTCCATTCAAAGTTACAGTAGACACTATAAAATATTTGGGAGTTTATCTGCCAAGACAATCCCAGGGCCTATATGAACATAATTATGAAACACTCTCCACACGAATAAAGTCAGATCTAAATAAATGGAATGATATCAGTTGCTCATGGTTAGGCTGAGCTAATATAATAAAAATGACAATTTTACCTAAATTAATCTATCTATTCAGTGCCATACCAATTGAACTACCAAAAATTATTTTACTGAGCTGGATAAAATAATAACAAAATTCACCTGGAAGAACAAGAGGTCTAGAATATCTAGGGAATTAATGAAAAGGAATGCTAGGGAAGGTGGCATAACCATACCAGATATTAAACTGTACTATAAAGCAGTAGTCATCATAACTATCTGGCATTGGCTAAGAAACAGAGTCGAGGATCAGTGGAATAGGATAGGTACACAAGAGGCAGTAGTCAACAACTATAGCAATCTATTCTTTGATAAACCCAAAGAATCCAGCTTCTGGGATAATAATTCACTATTTCACAAAAACTGCTGGGAAAATTGGAAAATGGTAGGGCAGAAACTGGGCATAGACCAATATCTTACACCACATACCAAAATAAAGTCAAAATGGGTTCATGATTTAGGAATAAAGGCTGCTACTATAAGCTTTTTGGGAGAGCAAGGAATACTTTACCTATCAGATTTATGGAAAAGCAAAGAATTCATGACACAACAAGAGATAGAGAGTATTACAAAATACAAAAGGGATAATTTTGATTATGTTAAATTGAAATGTTTTTGTATAAAAAAGCGAATGCAAGAAAGATTAGGAGAGAAGCAGAAAACTGGGAGAAAATCTTTACAACTAGTATCTCTGATAAAGGCCTCATTTCTAAAATATACAGGGAACTGAGCCAAATTTATAGGAATACAAGTCATTCCTCAATTGAGAAATAGTCAAAGGATAGGAATAGGCAGTTTTCAGAGGAAGAAATTAAAGATATCTATAGGCATATGAAAAAATGCTCGAAATCACTACTGATTAGAGAAATGCAGATCAAAACAACTCTTAGGTACCACATCTCTCCTGTCAGATTGGCTAACATGACAAAACAGGAAAATGATAAATGCTGGAGAGGATGTGGGAAAATTGGAACATTGTTACATTGCTGGTGGAGTTGTGAACTGATTTAGCCATTCTGTAAAGCAAGTTGGAACTATGCCCAAAAGGCTATAAAAATGTCCATACCCTTTGACCCTGCAATACCACTTCTAGGGTTGTATCCCAAAGAGATCACACAAGTGGGAAAAGGACCCATATATACAAAAATATTCATAGCCGCTCTTTTTGTAATAGCAAAGAAATGGAAATCAAAGGGATGCCCATCATTTGGGAAATGGCTCCACAAGTTGTGGTATATAAAGGTAAGGGAATACTGTTGTGCTATAAGAAATGGGGATGATACGGACTTCATAATAACCTGGAAATACACGATATAATGCTGAGAGAGCAGAGCAGAACCAAGAGAACGTTATACACAACCACAGATATATGGATTCTGTGATGACTAACCCTGATAGACTTGGCTCTTCTCAGCAATACAAGGTGCAAAGACAACTCCAAAGGACTCATGATGGAGAGAGCTATCTACATCCAAAGAAAGAACTATGGATTCTGAATGCAGATTGAGGCACACTTTATGCTCAACTTTTTTTTCCGCTTTGTTCCTTCTTTTCTCTTTTGTTTTTGGTTTTTGGTTTTGTTTCTTCTTTCTCATGATTCATTCCATTGGTCATAATTCTTCTTTACAACTTGACTATTGTGTAAATAAGTTCAATGCAAAGTTATGTGTAGAAGATATATTGGATTCCAAGCCAGGGCGGGGGAGGGGGGAAAGAAAATCTGGAACTCAATATTACTTGGAACTGAGTGTTGTAAACTAACAATGAGAAATCTCAAAAAAGAAAAAAATAAAGAGGACAAGGAATTTGAAAAAAAAAGAACAAGAAGAAATATGGACAGAATGAAGTTTCTATTAGATATAGTTTATAAAATTTGTGCTTATATGCATATACACATATATACATGTGTATGTATATTTTTTTTGTTTGTGTGCCTCTAGCTATCTATATCTTTATACATCTGATGTATATATAGATATAAATATAGATGTAGATGATGGCAATATAGATATGTTAATATAGATAGAGATAATAAACCCCAGGGAAAGTAATTTTAGCCTATTCTCTAACATCTGTTATAGAGTTGAACAGGTTGGAAAAATATTATAAGAACTCAGCAAGACCCTCCATACTACATCAACATACAGTATTTTTTTATTTCTGACATTCAAAAACACAAACTAACATTAACATTTCTGTATACACAGTAGAACAGAAAGTGCATTATACATGAAACTGTGAATCTCTATTATGGACAGCTCCAAATATTTAATAAGTTCAATATGTAATTTTAAAAACTATCCTTTTTGATTCATTCTGGTTTTCCTTCTATTCTCTTTGGTACATTTACAAATGCTTCAGTGACATATATTTTATTTTGGTGAGACAGACTGAGAGATCCCTTATCCCTACCTTAGTTCTCTCCCTCCCAACCCCTCTCCCCATTGAAGAAAACACACACACACACACACACACACACACACACACACAAAACCTTTGTTTCAAACATGCAGTCAAGCAAAATCAATTCCCACATCAGCCATTTCTGAAAATGTCCCATTTCTGCTGCTTTGGTCCATCATCTCTTTGTCAGGAGGCATGTAGCATCCTTTGTCATCAGTCTTCTGAGATCATGGATAATCATTGCATCACAATTCTTATGCCTTTTGTATTTTCAGTGCTGCTGTTAATATAGAAATCGTTCTACTGGTTCTTTTCACTATTGATATATAGATATCTTTATGAAGAAATATAGAGATATATTAATATGTTTGCATGTTGTCTCCCTCATTAAATTTTAAGCTCCTTAAGGGCAGGCAATATCTTGTGCCTCTTTTAGTATCCCCAAAGTTTAGCACAGTTCCTGACACATAATAGGAACTTAATAATTATTAATTGATTGATTGATCAGTGTGCCATAGTGTGCTCAACAATTCCCCAACTGTTAAGTACCTTTTTTGTTTCTTGTTCTTTGCTAATACAAAAACAGCTATTATAAATATAGGATGGTCAAAAGTTTTAGTGCAGTTTTAAGCTATTAGTATTAAAACTGCACTAAGACTTTTGAGAAACCCTGTATTTTTATACAAAAGAATCCTTTTCTTTCTTTGATCTGTTTGGGATGTAGGCCTAGTAGAAGTATCGCCTACCAGCCTTAAGTACAAAATCTCCAATTTCATTTGAATGGATCTGTGATCATTGATGACAATCTTTCTACTAGTGCAAATCATAGCCTTTTCATACCTTTTCCTGTATGATTTCTGTCCATTTCCTCTGGTAAATCTTCCTCAGGGGTTCCAGTCTATGTACATAGTTTCCCAAATGCAATTGAATCTTATGTCTTCTTCGTTTGCAATTCTAGGTCTAACTTATTGTCTATCTACAATACTTGCCCATAATATAGATACACTGATGAACTAACTCAGTGAGATGTGAATACAATGAGATACTGTAGTCTGAACAAGATGCAGGTTTTGTCTACTTGCTTTACCGAATGCAGATTACTATGCCAGTCTTCTGAGTAGCTTTAGATCTATCTCACTGAGGAACCTTGTAGAATTCCAGGGTTAGATGTGCTGAGCACAGTGTCAGAGAACCTTGCCATTCATAATGAGCTACTTTTCCTTTTGCCCTCAGAGTGTGATATCCTCCATGATGCAATGTTATAATTTGTTGATTATTATAAGGTATTTTGAATTTTTAAAATTATTCTTTTTGTTTGACCTTGCCTTTAGCCGACTCCAAAAAATTCTGAAATAGCACTGACCGTTTGGAGTCAGCAACTGATCTGATATGGAGAGGGAGAGGGAGTGAATTTATTTTTTTACATATGTTGGATTCCAAATGATAAACATACAGATGGAACTATCTAGCATATGGATAGAGATTTGATGTGAGGGTTGAGAAAGTGATTAGGACCGAAAATATAGACTTGATGAGTCATATACACAGAAATCATATTTGAAATCCTAGGAACAGTTGATATCTCTAAGGGAACATATGTGGAAAATGAAGAATAGAATTCTGAGAGGCAGACCCCATGGTAAGCTTAGGTTTAGGAGGAGGAATTGTAACTGGTCTGAAAGAGACAGTTAAGATGGAGAGAGAGATATAAAAAGATGCTAGAGTAAGAAGGGGATCTTTGATGGAGCAAAGTCCTAGAGAAAATGAGAGGAGATGGTATGGGAAGCATGGGCAGGGAAGGGATACATTTTCATCTGAGTGTATTCCGAAGTATACTTTTTTCCCTCTGGAAAGAAAAGAATGAAGAACTTGTGTGATAGAAAGATATTTGGAGTTAGAAAGGAACATGGATGCAGGAAGTCACCCTGAATGACCTTAGTCTTCTTAGTAAAGTAGGAGAGAAGGTCCTCCGCTTTGCAGGGAGAAGAGTTTAGAATCTACAGAGTGTGAAAGAGGTTTTTAATAGTTATTGTAGGGAAAGAATTAGGGAATGAGAAAGGTTTATGTGGAAGAATATGGGAATAATCAGACTATTTTTAGTTTTCGAAAGGTCAATTTTGAATTTTCAAATCACATAGCAAAGTTAATTTTATTGATTCCCTTTTTAAAATTGCACCTGTCATGGAACCATGCCAGCAGACACATGCAAAATGAAAGCATTAAAACAGATAAAACCTAACAAGACCAGAATGTTGTAAACTCAATTACTTATTTAAAAGCCATTAGCCTTAAAATGTTAGCCAGTCAGGGAAAAAAATCCATTTTTACAAAAGCTGGGCTTGAAGGTCAGCTAATGGGAAATGGATGAAATTAGGAGAGGCAGGGAGTTCAATAAGGTGGCCTTCTAGTAGAAAATACCTGGCCTTGTTCTTTGTTAGGAGACTCAGGAAAGCTTCTTCAGACACATCCTAGAAGACCTCAGTTGCCTTGATGGTAAACTGAGAGGAGTAAAGTTGATTGCTATGGAAGTTGCACAGACCTCAATTCATGTGGAGCTCTCCCAGGCAGACGTGGGCTCCAATATATTTCACTACCTGAAAATTCAGATGTACCTAACAGGTGTATTAAGAGCTAGTGGTGATGAATCATATCATCAAAGGATTATTTGCAGGATTCCTTTAAAAAGTGAGCTCTCCTGGATGTAAGATGTCATTTGATTTACATATAACTTTTCAGGAGTAAGCACGTTGCATAAAGTGTTAGCATTCTTGGCTAATTCAGTACAATTCAGCAAATGTTTTTAAATGTTCACTATCTTCAAATCTTTGTGCTGGGGATAAAAAGCCAAAATTATGAAGAAGCCTTGCCCTCAAGGCCTTTACATTTTACTGGTAGGGATGTAATACATATACAGATCAATACATTTGAGGAGGGAGAGAGATATAACAAGGAGGTGGCTGGGTGGTGCTCCAGTGGTAATGCGCCTGGCCAAGTCAGGAAGATTCATTTTCCTGAAATCAAATTTGGCCTCAGACTAGTTATGTGACCCTTGGGTGAGTCACTTAACCCTTTTACCTGTTACTGTTACCCTGTTAACTATCTACCTCAGTTTCTTCATCTGTAAGACCTAGAGAAGGAAATGGCAAACCACTCCAGTGTCTTTACTAAGAAAACCCCAAAATGGAGTCACAAAGAGTCAGAAATGACTGAGCAACAAAATGGAACAGGCCAATGAGTGCTTTTTCTGCCTTTATGAGGTTGGGAGACCCTGGAGAGAGGGGTGGGGGGGAGGGGGAAAGGGAGGGGAGGAGAGTTAGTTTCTGAGCAGAGAAATAACATGGTGTAGCCTGTGCTTTAGAAGAAAGAAATTTAAAAGGTCAGTCTCTTGGTTATTTGGTCAACAAAGGAGATAGGTGACTTGTGATTTCATTGGAATGGGCAACAGCTAGGTGAGTAAACTCCCTCTACCAATGCTGACACTTTGTATAGTTTCCTAGAGTACTGAGAGTTTATGGTTATTTGCCCAAGATGATACAGTTAGCATGTTTCAGAGCCACAGCTTGAGTTTGGAGACCTGCTTGCTTCCCAGTTTTCCATCTACTGCCTCTCTTGATAAACAAAACACCTAATTAATTGTCATTGAATTTTGACAGCTCACTGGATGGGAGAGACACAGGTAGCAAAGTAGAAGCTGAAGGAATAAAAGTAGGAAAGGCCGAAAAATAAAAGGGAAGAAAAGAGAGGGAAGAGATAGGGAGGAGGAAAGCTGTCCAAATTCAGTCTTTCTTGTTTAGTTTCAAGGTGACCGATGCTTTCTTTGATCTGTCTATGCCTCATGATGATTTTTTAATATCTCTTTAGCAATCCTCTAATACATGTGACTTTATGTTCTTTGGAAAGTATTATTTCAAAATGGACTAGCCTAGTTAGTAATCTAGCTTTAAGGAGTTCCCCCACTTTGGCTCTGAGAAGAAGAATTTGTGCTTTTGGTACTGCAGAATGCTATCTTGGAGGTATTAATCAATATTTCCAGACTGAAAATCCCTAGCCTGTATTTCCTTTGTGTGCTAAAAGATGTGTTTACCCTGAGGCCTGCAGTTCTGTTGCCTGGGGGAGAAGAAGCCTTTGAAACTGACACAACTGAGAAAGGCTCCCTCAGATCCTCCAGAGCTAGTTAATGTTATGTTTCACAGCAAAGAGATCGCTGCAGTCAAGGCATGGGCTAATATACAACAAGGAAAATGAATTTTACTCAAAACATATTACATGGTACATTTGCAAAAATACAGGATTTGGAGTCAGAGGTCTGGGTTTAGAATCCTAGCTCTACCACTTGTTTCTTGTGTGACCCCAGCCCTTGCCAAAGTGCCCAGCACCTGGTCAATGCTTAATAAATGTTGATTGATTGATAGATTTGTCTCCCTTAGTTTGTCTCTCTTTGACTCTTTGTCTCCCTTAGTTTTCTTCATCTGTAAAATGAAGCGATTGGATTAGATGATTATGAGGTCCCTTCTAGCTCTAGTCAGTTGATTGGCAAGCATTTATTCAGCATTTATTATGTGCCAGACATTGTGCTAAATGTTGTGAATACAGAAAAGGGCAAAAATACAGTTCTCGTTTTCAAGCGGCTGACATTCTAGCAAGAGACATAAGATGCCAGAAATGTACATGCAAGATAAACACAGTGTAAATGGAAGGTAGTCACAGAGGTAAGGTACTAACAGTAGAGGGGATCAGAAAAGACCCCTTTCAGAAAGTAAGATTTGGGCTTAGTCTTGAAATCAAAGATGTCAAAAAGTGAAGGAGAAGAAGAAGAGCATTGCAGACAGAGAGGAGCGATAGTGAAAAGGCCCAGAGGTGGTAGAAGATGAAATACAAACTCCTTACTCTGCCATTTGAGAGCCTCCACAGTTGGGCTCTGGGTGGCTAGGTGACATAGATAGAACATAGGGCCTGAATCAGGAGGACTCATCTGCCTGAGTTCAAATGTGACTGCAAACACTTAATGGCTGGTGTGAATGGAACAGAGAGGACTGATGTGAGCTATATTTTAGAGGAAGAATTGACAAGACTCAATTACTAATAAAATGTGGCAGGTGGGAGAAAGGGAAGAATCACAGATTAATCCAAGGTTTCAAATTTGGGTACCTGGGAAGATGGTAGCACCACAACCAGAAGTAGGCACAAGATTAATTTTGTTTTCTTCATTAAAATACCAAAATTAGCATTCCAGCAGAGCTCAAGCTCTGGCAGGTCCTACGGTCTCAGTGTTGGGCTGTGTGTCTATCAGACAAGTACAAGTCTGGAGTGGCTCATCAATGTATGATTGACCACCAGGTGATGAACTGTTTTTAACTACAGCAAGTCATGTATTGACATACTAAAGCATGGAGGAGTTTTGATCTGCAGCTGTAGAAGAAGGAGCCATTCAAGATCAAAGCTCTCTGTACTGAAGTACTGAAGTTGAAGTAAAATTCATAAACTCTTCAGAATTAAAAGGACCTGAGATGTCACATCTGGTTAAAACTTCCATGTGGTACATGATGCCTTCTTTAGCAGTTCTGTCAAGTGGTCAACCACCTCTGTATGAAAACATTAAGTGATGAAGAACTCACTCTCAGACTGTTCCATTGCTGGAGAACTGTAGTTCCTTGTTTATGTTAAGCTGAAATGTGTTTCCCTAAAACTTCCCAATGATTCTAGCTCTTTCTGAGGCAATAAAAATGGCTCTCTTTTTTTCTCTATGAAATATACAAATTTCTGCAAATAATTGCAGAAAGTAACTATGTCTCTCCTTACTTTTCTTCTGGATATCTAGCCCCAATTTCATCAATCCTCACTTATTTGGCATGGTTTCTAGAGTTTTATCCTGATTGTCATTCTCTGAAAATGTCAGTGTTCTTACTGTTCAAAAGACAGCTCTCAAATGTGGTTTGACCAGCAGAGACTAAAGTGAGAATTATGTGATGCTTTGAAATATAGAATATTAGTAACAGAGAGGGTGTTAGAAGTTACTCCAGCCTCCCCATTTTCTATATGGGGAAAGGGCACAGAGTTTGTGGTCCAGATGGGACTAGAACCCAGCTTATTTGACTCCCACTCAAGAGCTTTTTCAACTACAACATCTGGCCTTTGTAATTGAGCACAAGTTTGTATTATCTTTTTATATATTCATTTTAACAGCCACATCTTGCTGTTGGGTCATACTGAACTTGTGGTCAACCATAACCCTGAGCTCATTCACATGAACTGATGCCAAGCCACATCTCTCCTACACTGTACTTCTGCAATTGATTTCTTAAAATATAAATGTAGGAATTTATGTTTACTCCTGTTAAATTTCATCTTGGTGGATTAGGCCTAACATTTCTACCTTTGGAAATAATTTCCTATCTTGATTTTGTCATCTTAACCTATTGTCTTATCCCTTCTAGCTTTGTGCTATCTGCATAAGACATAAGAAAGCTTTCTCTGAATTCATCCAAGTCATAATTTCATGTAATAAGCATATATTAATCACCAACTAAGTGCAAAAGGTTGTTCTCAGTGCAATGGCGGGGGGCACAGGGGGACAAATAAATAAGATGTTTTATGTTGTTTTTTTGCCCTGACTGGCTCTTGGTCCTGGAATGATTTCCCTCCTCACCTCAGCTTCTCTGAAAGACCAGTTGCCTTCATGACTCAGCTCTTAGCTCAATGGCCACCTCCCAGAGAAGTCTTTCTTGAATCTCCCAGGTATTAGTGAGTCCCATTATCTCATGCATGGAACAAACTAATTGCTTGTTAAGGTCTAAGGAAGGAAAGCATTTCTGACTGGATGATGTATGGCCATTGGGGAACTCATGAGGAGCTTTGGGTAGTCAGCAGACAGCTTACTTGGCAGAGTCAGACAGAGGAAATCCAACCCAGAAAGGAAGCTCAGAAAAACAGCAGGGAAGGGAGAATAGAATTTGCCCCAAGTCTCAAACTTCTGCCCTTGATTCTCATTAGCCCTACCCTGTTGCCTGACACTCTGCTCCCACTCTCAACCCATTCCTATTTTTCATTCACTAGCTACTGTGAGATTTCCCCATGGTGAAATGCATAGAAACCCAAGATACTTCTTGAAAGCATCTATTTAATCACTCATACGTGGCCTAATGACAGTTACTGGCTCAGGCAGATAGTGATGCAGATGGAAGGAAGGAGACTACGGAAATATTTATGTGCCCTATAACTTTGTCTGGGGCCCAGTAAGTACAGAATGCCTAAATATAAACCCAACCATATTTCTCTGGCCTAGTCATTTTCCAGTTCCATATTGTTTGATGGTATGCTTCTCAAATTTGTAGGTGTCATAGGTTTAGGAGGGGTGGCTAACACCTGAACACCTATATAACATCATCACTCCTCTACATCTTGTCCATTTATTGTTTTCACCAGTCTTCAAACATGAGATGGTCCTTCTTCTTACCCAGGCCAACCTCTCTGCTTGTATCATTGCTCTCATCCTCTTTTGTTTCCTCTAGCAGCTTTTCTGGCATCAGGAAAAACAAAACGAAACAAAAACAAAAACATTTGCTTCAGTATAACCAAGTGTACCCTTATAAGTTCTCTTTAAGCAAGGCTATTTAGTGCATATGATCAAATATATATGATTCTACAACAGGTACAAGGACCAAGGTAACTTTGTTCAACAACTCGCTGAACACTAATCATGGTCCGTTAAGCCTGCTTATTAATGTCAAGCTAGACTTAAATAGGATGAGATGCGGTAACCTAAGATGTTTGCTAGTGTCATGGAGCATAAGTTTGGGAGTACAATTAATGAGCTTCTTCTTGTCAAGGAAAGGGTCTACTGCTTTCTCAGAGGGATGAGAAAAAGACGGGAGGATGGTCAAAGATGTAGGACTGTTTGGAGTAGAGCCATAACTAGGCATTTCAGTACATAGAACAAATTCCAGTGAATAGAGGAAGATGGGTAGGTCTGTAGTAGGACTGCTATTATGTGTGGTTGAATTAAACCAAATTCAGAGAATTCGTGACAGCTTTGAAGGTTCAGGGACTGGGAGACTGGGTGTTTGAGCGATTCAAGAGTTGGGTAAGAGACAAAGACTGCGATTCAAGTACTGAACTTATTGGAGAGGAAAGAGAGTGACCTGGAAGTCCGTTAAAAGCAAGGATCTGAACGGCATGGCATGAATTTTAAAGGAGGCAGGATGGTTGCCTAATGATAGTGGCAAAAGGAAGTCTGAAAGTACAAATGGAGAGCAAAGAATATGCCAACTCTTCTTTATGGCTAGCCTATGGCTAGCCTAGCTACTAAAAGATATAGTAATTTCAGGAAAAAAGATCTCAATGAGTACCAGAAATGGAAAGAATCTGAAAGAGTTCCAAGATAGATGGGAGTTTATTAAATGTAGAGAAGGGCTCTAGAGGGCATGAGAGAAAGGCAGAGTAGAGAAGAATGGGCATTGGAAATGCCTAGAACTATGATTACTATTTGGAGGGAGGGCATTATTACCAATGTTGGTTGCCCTTTTGCAGATAATACCTTATTCCATGTTTGAGGAATTCATTTATTGAGCCTGGTTAGGTAATTAGTATCTCTTTTCTATTCTTCACCATATAGTAGCAATTCCTCATTAAGTGGGCAGTTATGCAGTAAGATGACCAGCATACCAAGGATGTAACATAACAATCCATGAACAAAACTTATGCATCCTGGTGAGGTTTATTGGAGGGTATAGTTACAACTGACAAGTCTCAAGTAGAGTGAGAACTAAGAACATATCTCAGGTTCTCCTGGCAGAGAGATTTATCTGTGTCTGGTCTTATAAATCATGTCTGACATCAGTTAGATTCACCTCCTGTGATGGGAGCAATACAAGAGAGGTATACTTTGCTCTTTTCTTATATAGTGAACGTTCCCTGCCTCTGATATATGTTGGTGATGTTTCCACATTCTGAAGGAGGCCTAAACTAAATAAGAAGTAGACAGACATAGGATTGGTATGTGTTACCTTTATCTGTGCTCAAGACCTTTGGTTAGGTTAGGGGCTGTGAGATCTCTATCTTTACATTCCAATGACTGAGAAACAGTAAAATAAATCGCTTTCCTTCCCATGTGGATACTCATCTATAAGATTGTAACTTTTCTTTTGGACAAATGCACCTCTGAAGGATATCAGTGTACCAGACAGCAAAGGAAAACAAAAGGAGGCATTAAATTTTGAGTGAGCAAGGAAAAGGCTATTTATGTATATGTACATGAGTTATCTAATACTAGAATCTCTAACTTTATCTGAAACTCTCCTTATGCAGAAAGGGCTCGCTTCTTATAATTATAATTTGGTGAAAGACTCAGATTTTTTTTTGACAAAACAACCTTTAAGAACAGTCCTGTAAGATTTCTTTTATCTACTTCCTCTGCTGCATTCAGAAAAGCAGGCTTAGCAGGTAAACAGACTCACAAATTTTTCTCTAAGTCATTAGGGAGGAGAGTCAAAAAAGACCTGGGAGGGGAAAAGCACCTCAAAGCACAACCCTGAAATTCATCAAATACAAGACATTTTGAATAAATCCATTTAAATAAATTTAATTAATTTAATATATTTTCCAAATGGAAAAGTTTCACACTGTAAGGACATAGTTAATTGTCAAGGTCGGCTAGGAATTTTGTCATAATAAAAAACATAATAAACATATAGAGGGCCAACTAGCGGAATAAGATTC
>JAQQSZ010011101.1:0-12332 GCA_028646595.1 Phalanger gymnotis | reverse complement strand
GCCATCTTGGAGGGGGGGGTGGAAATGAGGAGAAAATTTGTAATTCAAACGCCTGTGAAAATCAATGCTGAAAACTAAACATATTAAAAAGAAAAAGAAAAATAAAGTAAAACATTACCCCTAAGAAATGTTCTAGGCTGAAAATCCAAATACCATCAGAAAAGGTTAAAATTTATTTGCAAGTGACAAATCTATGTTGAGTTATGAAGGGAAATGAGGATTGAGGGGTACAAATTAATAACCCTGAAGTTCTTCTGAGGGAGAACAAACACCCTCATAAGCAAAACAGCTCAGGAGAGTGGACACAGCATTGAAGTCACTTATATTTGAATCCTGGCTCTGCCCCCTCCTTCCTGTGTGACTTCGGGAGAGCATTTGAAATCGTCAGGGGCTCAGTTACTTAGATGTCAGATGAGGGGTGGGATCTCTGAGGCACCTTCCAAGTCTAAAGCTTTGGTCCTACGAACATGCCCTTCCTCATAATGCATGATGGTGCCACAGTCAGAGGTGGATTCACAAGTTGTGACTGCTCTGGCAACTCTGAGGGAGCAGAAGAGACAGTAGTCTGGGAGAGAAGGAGAAAACCACTTTAATGAACTACAAAAAGGTGCTCCCTGCCACAAGAAATAAAAACTCCCCTTGTGAGGAAAGTATGTAAAATCCCCTGGTGTGTACTCTGTTTATAAATCAAGCTCTTCCCCACCACATCCAAACCTGACCTCCAAAGGAAGTGATCAGATTATGTGAAAGGTCAGTGAATGTAAAATGCTGTCCCAAATGCGATGGGATCATTCTTAATCTTCTTCATTGCCTAAAAACCCCGAAAAGAGAAAGGAGATTTAATTCAAGTGGAGGAGCGAATGAGAGTTTTTGGTAGCACTGTTGAAGTCAAGAGATTTATTTAATTCTATATGTATGACATTACATTCAGCTAGCTGAGACATTTTGGGAAGGAACATCCTTTCTGAATGCTTTATGGGCAGTCGGGTTTGGGGATGGGTAGAAAGGTAACCATATCTGGAAAGATTTGTAAAGTAGTGCTGATAGGAAAAAACAAAGATTCCTCTCTCCCACCCACTTTTTGGTTCTTTTCCTAAACTATTTGCTTTTCTTCCCTGCCCTTCTGACTGGAACAGATCTGTACCTGGTGATTCTAGTGCCAGGTGGGAGGATCACAAAGTGGATGGAGCAGAGAGCAGGGGGCAGGAGGCAGGAGGCAGGAAGCAGAGATTTAGGACCCTGAGATATGTGGCCTCTCCATGCAAGAGACAGCCCAGGAATGGCCCAAAGTAGGGCAGAGAGAGACTCTAGGACACTGGGTTATCCTGAGCAGGGACCCCTCTGGAAACTTTGGTACATGGAATGAACAATGAATTTAGAGTTGAAAAACTGAGTTCAAACCCTGGTTCTTCCACTTCCTACCTGTGTGAACTTAAGCAAGTCATTTGACTCCTCTGGGCCTCGGTTTCCTCCTTCATAAAATGGAAGAGATTGGACTACATGACTTCTGAGGTCCCTTCAAGTTCTATGTCCTATGACCTATGACCTATGAGCTTTAAGTTTGCTGGTGGAGAGGCCAGCACTGCTGGGAAGGCCAAAGAGGAGAAGAGATCTGGGCAAGGGGGCACCCAATTAACGACTCCCCTTTTTAAATAATTATTTCTGCTAAGTTCTAGATCCTCTTGTTTTTGACCCATTGAAGGAGTAGAGATGCTGTCTGTATAGCTTAAATTTTAGCATCCCAGGCAAAACCCTATGTTAAATTCCAAAATAAGGCTCCAAATTCAAGCACATTTCTTATTTTGTGTTTGTGTATGTTCTGTCAAATATGTATTAAGCTCCTTTTCTATAACAGATACTGGGCTAAGTGCTAGGGATACAAGAAAGGCAAAGTACAGTCCCTGCTCTCAAAATAACTCAAAATCTAAGGGAAGATACAATGTGAACGCAACTATGTACAAACAAGGGGTAGACAGGATAAACAGGACATAATTAACAGAGGGAAGAATTAAAGGGGATCAGGGCATATTCCCTGTGAAAAAATTTTCAACGGGCTTGAGGTAGCCTAGGGAATCTGGAAAGTAGAGAGGAGGAAGAATATTCCAGGCATGGAGGACAGAGGTAACAATTGTCTAGAAATGTCCCACCTAAATGTTCTGCTATAGGTATTCTTGTATGGATAGGTTGGTCCCCTTGCTCCTTGACCTCCTTGACCGCATGCCTGAGGGCAATGTCAGTGAGTCAAAGAACACGTACAGGTCAGTATCTTTGGAGGGGGGTTACAGTTTCAAATTGTTCTCCAGGATGATTAAGCCAATTCACAACCAATGGCGCCCTAATGTGCCTTTTCTTCCACAACCCTTCCAACAATTCCTATTTTCCTCTTTCTTCATCATTGCCAATTTAAGGGTTGTAAGTTTGAACTTCTGAGTTCTTTACATTTTTATTTCTCTTAATATGAGTGACTTTGAGCATTTTTTTCATTTGAGAACTTCCTCTTCGTGGTCTTAGAGCATTTATTGATTGAAGAATTGTTCTTGCTCTTAGACACCAGGGGCCCTTCTCTGTTTATCTTATATACCAGTCCTTTGTCAGAGAAATTTGCTGTGAGGATTGTTTTACAAATTAATTGTTTCCGTTTTGATTCTAACTGCATTTATACATATTTAACAAAGAGAAAGAGTTTGATCAGCCTTCCCTAATTAAGCCTGTCGTTGCCCTGCCCTGTCTAACTGGGGAGGAGAAAGGAATACCTAAAAAAAAAAAACCCACCCATGCAGATTTGACCTTGACAGAAACTGGCCCAGGAGTAGGTAACTGGGGCCTCAGGTGCTGCTAAGTCCTGGTCATGGCAAGGTGCTCTCTTTTTCTTTCCTTCTTTCCTCCATACTATCTCCCCTTCTATCTCCCCATCTTCTCTCACACTCTTTGCTTCTTTTCTTCTATGCTCACACTAGCAAATTCCTTAGAGCTGTCAATGGCCCCTTGGTATGATGGGCCAGATAGAATTCTTAAGAAACAAACCATAACTGAAGTTCATGATTTCTTGTACAAACCTCTTTATTGGGACTCAGAGAGGACAAGTCACATAGGCAGTAAGGGACCAAGCAGGGGCACAAATGATTCATCTGCTCTAATTCCAGAGCTGATTTTACTTATCAACTTGTCACTCATTTTCTAAGAAAAGAAAGTGAGACCCAGAGAGTAAAGTACCTTACCCAAGGTCACGTGCTTCCTTCCAAAAGAATTTCCAGCCCATTCCCCTTCTCTCCCTTATCCCAGTCACACTCATGCTTCTTATGATTCAGCTCAAATCTCCGTACCCACCCACCCCCAGTCAGCAATATTTGAAAGACTGAGGGAAATGAGACAGGATGACTCAGGCTCTTTTTCAGTGGTTGGTCAGTTCTTGGCATTATTTTTTGCTTGTATTCACACATCCTTTTACACTTCATTTGAAATATCGGACGTCTGGAGTATTTTGCTCAGATTTGGCAGCAAAGTTTAAGAAAGGATATTGATAGAGTGAGAGGGTCCAGAGGAGGGCAACCAAGATAATGAAGTACCTGAATTCATATCTATTTGGATTCTGCTAATGGATAAGAGTGATGGACCTGCATTCCACAACTGAAAAATAGTCAAAGGATATGAACAGGCAGTTTTCAGACAAAGAAATCAAAGCTATTTACAATCTTATAAAAATGTTCTAAATCACTGTTGATTACAGAAATGCAAATGAAAACAACTCTGATATACAACCTCTCACCTATCAGATTGGCTAATATGACAAAAAGAAAAATAATAGATGTTGCAGGACATGTGGAAAAACTGGGACACAGATACACTGTTGGCGGAGTTATGAACTGATCCAACCTTTCTGGGGAGCAATTTGGAACCATACCCAAAGGGCAACCAAAATGCATATCCTTTGATCCAGCAATTCCACTACTAAGTCTGTATCCCAAAGAGATTAAAAAACCAAAGGGAAAGGGATCTATTTTTACAAAAAAAAAACATTTATAGCAGCTCTTTTGTGGTGACAAAGAATTAGAAATTGAGGGGATAGCCATCAATTGGGGAATGGCTGAACAAGCTGTGGCATATGATTCTGTAATGGAATGTTATCATGCTATGAGAAATGACAAGTAGGGTTGGAAAGATTTACATGAACTGATGCAGAGTGAAATGAACAGAACCAGGAGAACATTATACACAGTAACAGCAATATTGTATGGTAAAAAATCATTAATGATTTAGCTATCCCCTGCAACTCAACGATCCAAGACAATTCCAAAGGACTCATGATGAACAATGCTATCCACCTCCAGAGAAAGAATTGATGGTGTCTGAATACAGACTGAAGTATTCACACTCTCTCTCTCTCTCTCTCTCTCTCTCTCTCTCTCTCTCTCTCTGTGTGTGTGTGTGTGTGTGTGTGTCCTTCCACAAAATGATAAATATGGAAGTGTTTTACATGATTGCACATCTATAATCTATATCGGATTGCTTCCTTTCTCAAGGAGAGGAGAAGGGAAGGTAGGAAGGGATAGAGTTTGGAACTCAAATTTTTTTTAAAAAAATGTTAGAAATTGTTTTTACATGTAATTGGGGAAAAATAAAATACTATTTTTTAAAAGAGTGATGGACCTGGAGACAGGATGACCTGAGTTCAAATCCTGCCTCAAGTACTTCCTAGCTATGTAACCCTGGGCAAGTCATTTAATTTCTGTCTGCCTTGGTTTCCTCAAGGGTAAAATGGGCATAATAACAGTACCTACCTCCCAGTATGGTTATAATAATCAAATGAGTCATTTGTAAAGCACTTAGCACAGTGCCTGGCACATAGTAGGTGCTTTACGCAAGCTTATTTTCTTCCTTCCTTGCCAGTTGTACTAACGCTGTTCAAGTCACTTAATTATTCTCAGCCTCAGTTTCCTCATCCATACAATAGGAATAAGAATAGCAGCCCCCACTTCCCAGTGGGGTTCTTTTTTGAGAATGAAATGAGATACTCACTGTAAGGTTTGTTCTGCGGGCTTTAAATACTATGAAAATGCTTTAGCCTGGAAAAAGAAGACTCTGAACATGATAGCAATCTTCAAGCATTTGGAGGGGTATCACGTAAAAGAAGAATTGGATTTGTCCTGCTTGGCTCCAGAGGGCTAAGCTAGAAACATTGAGACTTGCAAAGAGGGGTAATTAGACTTGAAATCAGAAAGCGCTGTCCAGCAACAAGAACTGTCGTTGGGAAAATTTATTTTTGTCATTTTTTTTCAGTCGTATCTGACTCTCCATAATCCCATTTGGGGTTTTCTTGGCAAAGACACTGGAGTACTTTGCCATTTCCTTCTCCAGCATGAGGAAACTGAGGCAAACAGGGTTAGGTGACTTGCTCAGGGTCACACAGCTAGGAAGCATCTGAGGCCAGATTTGAACCCCGGGAGTTGAGTCATCTTGATTCCAGGCCCAGCGCTCTGTGCACTATGGCTCCCCCAGCTGCCTCTAACTTCCCAACAGTGAGAGCTGTCCAAGGTGGAAAGGGCTGTCACTAGAAGGAGTGAGCTCTCCCTCCTTGGAGGTCTTCAAGCAGAGGCTGAATGATTCCTTTTGCCACTGGGCTCCTTTCCAACTTGAAATTCAATGATTCCAGGGAATCCTTCCCCAATTACTCAGTCCCATGCTGATTTCTCCAGGTTTTATAGCCTGGTTTGTACAATCTAGTACTTGGATATTATCTAATGATAATATTGAGTTGAGTGGGCTCCTCCTCATTAGGAGTCTCCAATCAGACACTGTACAGCCACTTGTTGGGTATGTTATGATGGGGATTACCTTTGCATCCTTGCTGCCTAGAGCATCATAGGTGTTTAATAAATGTTTGGGGAATAGAAAGAACTCTGGGTCTGAAATTAGAGGACCAGAGTTCGAATCTTGCCTCTGTCACTGCCCGAATGACAATGAGCAAATCACTTTGCCTCTTTGGGGTCTGTAGACTTTGGGGTTGGACTAGGTTCTGCTAAGGTCCCTCCAAGTTCTTAATTTATGCTGCCATGGAATAGATCGTATAATTAATCATTATGCATTTGTTTAGTGTTCACTATGTGCAGGGCATTGGAGATGCAAAGACAAAAGGACAATGGGCCCTGACCTCAAGGAGTTTGCATTCTAACAGAGGAGACAACATGTACACATCATATCAGATACAGCACACATGCAAAATGAATGTGCAGTAGTTTGAGGAGAGCAGCTGTGGCCATTGAGAAGGGAGATACACAAACACACACTCGCATGTTTGTGTGCCTGTGTGTTTTTAATTACTAAACAGCAGCTGACATACCAAATGACAAAAATGCCTGAACTGAGGGAAGGAGAAGGAGTCTTCTAGTGTATCAGCCCTGTCGCACATGGGCCTCATTTCCCAGTGCTCTGAGAAACTATGACAGAGAATCATTACCCTTGAAATGGGTTTGCATAGTATAAAAACAGCAGTGTCTCCTCTCCACTCAGTGACTGTGGTAACAATTCTAAGAATTCTCTAGTGAGAAGGGAGGGAGAATCCCTGTGCTGTCCCCTATAGACAATGCTGAACTCTATCCAGGGCAAATGACCCTGACAACATAACAGGAATATGGCACGGGGTGATAGGATGGGAAACTCTAAATTGAACCAAAGTCATTCTTACTAGAATGGACTATAAAATCCTCAGCACCATCTATTCTCCCTAATCATCCCTGTGGTATTTGGAGCAAAGGCAGGTTAATGGTGATGATCTTAATTTTTGTTAATTAAATTAAGTGTGTAATCTCGTGGCATAACCCCATTGTCATTTTTCATCATGAAGATAATGAAAGGCTTGAGGATTCATCCCCTTTGGCCAAAGCCAAACCTGAGCCCCAAAACTCCTTTGCCCTATTCTTAGTGACCTAGGGGAGGTCAGCAAATGGTTCATTAGTATCTGGAGGCAACAAATATTGACGTGTTCTGGAATAGCATAAATAGAAGCAGTCAAGGCCAGAGGGCCAAGAAGAAACTGATATAATGTGGGTAGAGATTAATCATGCCCTGGTGTGGAGGGCAGCATGGCAAAGGGCAAAGGCCCTACAAGTAGAAGCATGAAGAGCTACGTTGAATCTCATATCTGCGTGAACTTGGTCATGTCATGTAACTTCTCTGAGCATTGGGTTCCCTAACTCATAAATAATTTCTTAAGTAAATCCTACATACCAAGATCTCACATTTCTCAAGGGAAACCCACTTGGATTTGAGCTAGCCCCAAAGGGGCCAGGATTGGAGAGAGCCTGGTGATGACAAAGGAGTAACAGTTCTCCTTCTCATTAGCTACCTCAGAGTCCCTCTCTACTCAGAGGTTACTGGGAGCATGGATGAGGCTCAGAGAAGATCCCTAGACATTTGGTTCAACTTTTTTCTGGCTGTCTCAGACTTAGCCCCAGTATTAATCCACTCCACCTACTACTCTAGGGCAATTAAGGGAAGCCAAAAAACTTTGACCTACCCTGATCCTGAGTCAGGGTTCAAAAATCAGGCTTTTCCCCACCATCAGTTCTTTGATTTCCAGTCATCCCCTACCCTATGAAGCATCAAGGAACTGGGTGGAATATGGAAGGAAGGGGCGTGCTGCCTCAATCTGAGTCAGCCAGTGTTGAGGGCCCAAGACACCCACAGCCAGAGAGCTCATCAGCCCAACCAATTAATGGTCTTTCAACCTAATAAATAATATATAAAGTTAAACATTTCTCATAGGGTTCTGCCCATCAAATGAGATAAGTAAAGCAGTCTGCGTGTGTGTTTGTATGTGTGTATGTGTGTACACAGATTCATTGGGCTATTGGGAGTGGCTTCTTTTTAAGCACACAGGGCTTAATAATGAGGCAAATGTAAATAGTCCACTAAAGCTAAGTCAAGAAAACATAGATTCAGTTCCCAGATCAGACATTTTGGCTGTATGACTCTGGGTAAGTCACTTCTTCATCTCAGGGCCTCAATTTCTTCATCTACAAAACAAATTGTTTGGACTCAGTGATACCAAAAGCCCCTTCCAGCTGCAAATCCACAATTCTATGATCTTACGAGATTGAATTTTAGTGATGAAATCTCACCAAGAAAAAGGACACAAAAAATAATGTGGAATACACAGCCCTGAAGTTCCAGTTAGAGCCAAAAAACAATGAAAATGAAAATCTCCCTCCCTTGAGAAAGGTTTAATCTCTTAATAAACCAGTGGAATCCCAATCCCTTAAAGTTGGAAGAGACCTCAGGTACCCTCCAGAGCAACCTCCTACCCATGAAGGAATCTTTTCTACAGCATCCCTGATGCATAGGCATCTAGCTTGGGCTCCAGCACACCCAGACCTGGAGATCTCATGATGTTCCAAGCAGTGGATTCCATTGGGTGACAACTCTCAGTGCTATAAGGTCCTTTCTCATGCTGGCCTGAAATTTCTGATTTCTGTCAAATGGTCTTGGATCTATCTGCCTGCTGGGGCTCTGTAGGACAAGACTACTCCTTCTTCCATATGACAGCCCTTCAAATATCTGGAAGGAACTGTCATGGCATCCCTTTAAGCATCAGGAATGAGTTGCTAGACTAGGAGAAAGATTCTTCTAGACAATCTTAAAATGAAGTAATGAAGGAGATCCATGAAAGTCAGGTGAAAAGACAAGGAGAATGATCTTGCTATCAGAGGCTTGGTCTCAAAGAGATTTTTCTCACTTTCTTGTCTATTTATTTTTTGTGGGGAACAAAAGATAGTTCTTCATCTATGATATCATAATGGATTGCCAAAAAACAAAGTCGTTATTTCTAACTACGGTTAAAGAACAAAGCTAGAAGAACGCTCCTAAAAGGAAGGGAAATTATTGCGTAATTTTTCAGCTTCTAAAACTGTGACAATCAACTAGCATTTATTAAGCAACTACTGTGTTTCAGGTGCTGTGTTAAATACTGGACAGTAAAAGACAAAAAGTAGTCTTTGCTTTCAAGGAAATCACATTCTAGTGAGGAAGACAACATTCAAAGAGCTAGATACAAATAAGATATAGATGAGATAAATTGGAGGAGAGTGTTCCAGGCATGGGCTTAGTCATTGAAAATACATTGATTCAGGAGATGAAGTTCTGGATTCAAGGTAAAGCAAGGAGGCCCAGGTCACTGGATTTCAGAGTAGGTGGAGGGGAGTAAGGCGTTAGAAGACTAAAAAGGTATGGAGGGGCAAGGTTATGAAGGGCTTTCAAAGCTGAACCAAATATTTCATATTTGATTCTAGAGGTAATTGGGAGCCAGTATAATTTATTGAATAGGAGGATGATACTGTCTAACATAAAGCATGTGGTGATACGGTTTAACATAAAATAAAGAGAGAACAAGTATTATGAATGGTATTCTTGTTGTATTTGGATGTTTCAATGGATCCATGACCTTGACAGTATAGGAAGCCCCTCCACCATTGCAGATTGCACCCCATTCATGCTCCTGCTCATCTCACCTCCTTTCATTAAACTTCAGTAAAGAAGCTACTCAACGTGCTAAAGGTTTATTGTGGTCCTTCAATACCATGGAGACCAGTGCAGCACTCAGTCTATCCATCTAGTTTTTGTTGCTACAAAACAATAACTGATGCTTAGATCATTATCAGGCTTAAAAGGTGCTTTTGACATGTGATCTCATTGGCACCTCACTATACACCTGTGATTCAGGTATTATATAATTATTATTATACCTATATCCCAGATAAGAAAATAAGACTCGGAAATTTTGCAGGCATTGCCCATGACCATAGGACCATAGATTTAGAGCTCATAGTACCCTTGGAGTCCATGGAGTCCCACCCCTAATTTTACAGATGGGGAAACTGAGGACCAGAGAGGGCCAGTATTACATAACTAACTAGTGAAAGAAATGTGATTTGAAACCAAATCATGGTTGATTCTAAGATAAAGGTTCTTTTCACCACAGTACACACTGCATCTCATAGGGCACCCCTTTTTGGTGCTATGGGGCCTTAATGATAATCTTTACTCCATTTCTCATACTCAAGTTATCATTGGTGATAGACTCCATTCTACTTAGATCTGTCACATAATTCTCCAGTGCCCTTTGGGCCACCTGCAAATTCATTCATCAGTCAACCATTCAATAAGCATTTATTAAGCACCTAATATGCACAAGGCATTGCTAGGTGCTGTGAATAGAAAGACAAAAATGGAACAGAACCTACTCACAAAGGAATCATATCCTATCAGTGGAAACCACCCAATAGTGAAAAATCCTAGAATCTAGTTAGACAATCTGGGTTCAAATCCTCAGCTTTGTGCTCAAGTCTCAGCTTAATCTCTACCTTCTGCAAGAAGCCTCTCCTATTCCTCCTTAATCTAAATGCCTTCCCTCAGAGATTACTGCCAATTCATCTTGTGTATGTCTTGTTTGTACCTAGTTGTTTCTACATTGTCTCCCCCGGTACACTGTGAGCTCTTCAAGGTCAGGGACTGTGTTTTGCTTTTGTTTGTATCTCTAGCACTTAGCACAGTGCCTGGCACATAGGAGGTACTAAATGTATAGAAAAATACTTCTAGCATATTGGGTAGAAGCTCATGGACAAGAATTGCACAGAATGGGAGCACATGTATGGGTTCAGTCTGCACTGATGAAGTGAATAATCAATCAATGAGACTTTACATGCCAGAATTTAAGACCAGTAACATTTGCACAAGCTAGAGACGGTAGGATGGACATATTTATTCCAAAGTAAAATTTTAGTATCTGCTTATAATTATTTTGTATTAAAGTATATTTGCACAGAGAGGAGAAATTATAGCATAACATTATAAAATTATGAAAATATTTTACATTATTTTAATTTTTCTGCCTAGTCCCTAGCTTCCTTTAAAGTTCAGTTCAAATGCCTCCTACTCCATGAGGCCTTTCCTGATATTGCCAGCAACTGGTTCATCTCCCCACAACACTTACCTCGTATCTTCAGTCATACAATTTACTGAAAGACATAAAGAATATGAGTTGCCAAATATACACTTTGTATATATTTTGTTTTATACACACATACATACATACATATATATATATACATACATAACATGTGTGTATGAGGCTTTGTGGGGTAGTTCAGAGGGGTCAAGCAATTGCCCACTAGCCTCAGGTGACCCTCAATATTCCTAAGTGGTGACAAAACCACAATAAAATGTAACTGGAAAGTATTTAA
Organism: Phalanger gymnotis; assembly: GCA_028646595.1. NCBI lineage: Eukaryota > Metazoa > Chordata > Mammalia > Diprotodontia > Phalangeridae > Phalanger > Phalanger gymnotis. Next base: position 1,098 of record JAQQSZ010011101.1, on the reverse strand, counting down.
CAAGATAAATAAAAATACAATAGAATGCACATAATGCTAATATGTGGTTTTCCAAGTCAATATGAACCTACAGGAACCCTTTTGTATGGCCCCGCTTCTGCTTGAGTTTGACAGCCCTGGAGTAGTGGATAGAGAGCCAGTCTCACACTGGGAAGATGTGGGTACAAGTACCACCTCAGGCACATATTAGCTGTGGGACCCCGAATAAAGTTTTTAACCCCTTAGCATTCTAGAAAGTGTCCTCAGACTATGTGTTGCAGGGAAAGTTCCAATCCGCCTTGAGAGAGGGAGTTTCTCACCATACACTCCCTAATCAATGAAATGACAGGTTCAGTCTCTATCCTATATGTATTTTGTATCTACTTATCTATGTATATGTTGTTTTCCCAGATAAACTGTAAGCATCCTGAAGGCAGGTACTATTTTTTTTAGCATGTATCCCTAGCACGTGGCCAGCACTTGAAACATAATAGATGGTTAACACGAGAAGGATAAGGGGTGTCAGTTACATACATTGGTCAATTGCACTGAAGTCTCTTCCTACTCCAATTTGTCCTCCACTCAGCTACCAAAATGCTTTTCCTCAGGAAGAGATCTGGCCATTTCACCATGCCTTCACCTCCCCATATACTCAATAAACTCAGTGACTCCCTATTACCTCCTCTGTTTGTCACTGTCCCCTTCCTACCTTTCTGTTCTCATACGTTGCTACCTTGCACACACAGTATAGTATACCTATGTTGGACTACTTGTTATTTCCACCAGACTCTCCAACTCCCAACTCTGAGTTGCCCTGGCTTCATCCCATGCCAGGAGTGCTCTCCTTCCTTAGAATTTCTGGTTCCCTTCGAGACTCAGCTCAATCACCACCCACAGGAGGCTTCTTCCAATTGTCCCATCTTCTACTGCCTTCTGTCTACCTTGTATTTATCTATTTATATACATGATGGCTTCCCAGTTAGGGGGTAAGCTCCTTAAGGGTAGGGACTATTTTAGCTTTTCTTTCCATATTCAGTGTCTGGCACATAGCAAGTACTTAGTAAATGCTTGTTGATTGGATGGTTCAACCCATTCCCTGGCACCTGGTAGGTAGGATCT
>JAQQSZ010011100.1:0-12333 GCA_028646595.1 Phalanger gymnotis | reverse complement strand
TTTTAAAAATAGATGTTCAAAAACAAAAAAAAAAGTTTTTGCATGCAACTACAAAATAAGATACACAGGCAATGGGGCGTAGAAATTTATCTTGCCCTACAAGAAAGGAAGGGAAAAGGGGATGGGAGGGGAGTGGGGTGACAGAAGGGAGGACTGACTGGGGAACAGGGCAACCAGAATATATGCCATCTTGGAGTGGGGGGAAGAGTAGAAATGGGGAGCAAATTTGTAATTCAGACTCTTGTGAAAATCAATGCTGAAAACTAAATATATTAAAAAAAAAGAAAGACAGAAAATGAGCCAAGCAGCCGCAGCTAGGTTCTTGTACCAGGCACTGAAGCTAGATCAAAATGGCTTAGTCTCTTCATGTCCCTAAGTCCACTGCTCAGCCTATAGTAGGTGCTTATCCCCTTCCCTGAAGCAGTTTATGCAGTAGAGTCAAAAATAAGTTTGATGCCAAGAGTAGGGAGCCAGTGGCCCAAGAATTTGAGCAGTCAGAGAACATTGTTTTGGGGGATAGACGGAGGGAGAAACTGGAGGATCCGAGAGAACATCCTGGAGGAGGGGGCTTGTCCTGAGCATCACCTTAACAGGAAGCATTGGAGAAGCCAGAGAGGGAGCACTGCGGAGGCAGGAGGGAGTGCACAGCAGCAGGAGAGGAAGCATAGAGCCAATGTCAGAAGTGAGAGGGAGCAGAGGAAGGAAGAATCAGGCTGCGATCTGACTGGCTGGAGGCAGGAAGGAGCGTAGTATGAAATAAGACAGACAGATGGCTTGTGGGGGGCCCTTGTCTCTGGGTGCCTATGCAGCTACTCTTCTCTTGGGTAAATCACTCTGTTTTGATCTGTATTCAGTGCCTACTGTGTGCTGCAAAGCTCTGGGCTTGAAGCTGCAGTTACTAATCCCCAAACTAAAGAGTCCCTGCCCTCCTGGAGTTTTTGCAGCCTAAGAGAGTGGAGACCCGTAAATAAATGTTATAAAGTGTATAGAAAATGGGGGTGGGAGGGAGACCAGAGGAGAGAGAGATAGAGATGGGGAGGGGGGAGATGGGGTAGAGAGAGACAGAGATGGAAGGAGACAGAGGGAAGGAGGGAGAGACAGATAGGGGGGTAGAGATAGAGGAGAGAGAGATAAGAGATAGGGAGATTGGGTAGAGAAAGAGAGACGGAGAGAGACAGATGAAGGAGAGAGAGAATGGGGAGATACTGAAAAGAGAGATGGGCGGGGAGGCAGGGGAGAGAGAGACAAAGAGAGATGGAGAGAGATGGAGGGAGAGACAGATGAGGGGGGAGAGAAAAGAGGATAGAGAGAGAGAAAGGGGGAGAGAGAGAAGAGAGAGGGGCCAAGTCAGTGTTGAGCAGATGCGAAAAGTCTTCTCTGGGAGGGATCCTGTGAGCCAGGCTGACTTGTAGGTCACGTGTGGAGGAGACTCTTCTGTGTTATATTCTTAGAGAGATTTAAAACGTTGCCCATTAAAACGTAGTAACATTTTAAAGACTGGTAGCTTGAGAGTTTGCAAAGCAATTGGTTACCGATGTCATTGTGTTAGGCCACATGTTTCTGGCTCAGCCTGTGACGACCAAGAAAAGTGAGACTATGCTTTTTTGTTTGGTTTTACATCTGCAGGGTTTCAGAAAGGAGAGTTATGGATAAGTAAACTTATTTGCTCATAGAATACACATAGAACCAATATTTTCTGTGTCAAAATATTTTTCCAACTGAAAATCTGAAAGTTCTTAAAGCTGCCATCTGGAAGGAATATAATGTCCCCTCAGTGACTTTCCTTTGAATTGGAAAAGTTAGGAAAACAATTGCAAATGAACAAAAACAGTTTTTTAGGGAAAAAAAAATATCTGAAGTCATGGTAAAATATCTTGTTGCTAAACAAAGGGTGTTATATCTTAAACTGAAGTTATTCTCCTGTTGCTATTTCTATCTTACTTTCTCAGGGAGATTGATTAGGGTTCAAACTGGAGGGAAATCCAGTGATTTCTGAAGTGACATTATTACGCTTTTATTTCTAGAGTAACTTCCGAATGTAGGTCTTATTCTCAGTAGCACTAATCTTATTAAAAATCTTATGAAGTTTGTGCTAAGTCTGGTGAACTCACATTACTGATCTGCCTGTGCTGGTATTTCAGAAGTTCTGTATTCACTTTCCAAAGAATACAAGATTGAAAATAAATTCATATTTAATAGGACTGTGTCCCCCATATGAAAGGCTAACTTTTATATAGGCTCTCAAGTTTCTTTCAGGTGCTTTATATGCATTACTGTATCTTTTGAGGCTGCCAGGTGATGCTTAGGCTAGAGAGCTGGGCTTGATTTCAGGTCAGATACTTATGGCTGTATTACTTTGGCTAAGTCACTTTACCCTTCTTGGCCTCAATTTTCCCAAATGTAAAATAGGGATAGTAATCTCAGCTGCATCCCAGGATTGTGAGGATCAGATGAGATAATAACTGTAAAGGGCTTATCACTGTGTCTGGCACACATAAACTAGTAACTAAGTGGTTGTTGTCACCTTGGCAATTGTAGGCCTTGATGCAGTGGAGGCTTGTGGCGGATTAGACTAGTCAGGCCTCTTGGCTTCGGGCAGTGTGGCACTGAAGAAAGAGAGGGCCCTGGGTTAGATCTCATCACTTATTATCTGTGCGACCTTTGGCAAGTTACGCAACATCTCTGGGCTAGTTTCCTCATTTACAGAATGATGGGGCTGCATTAGCTGACTTTCAACATCCCTTCCTGTTGTAAACATAAGGTTACAGCCTTTTCATCCATGGCGTCATCTCTTTCCAGTTAGTCAGCTGGCACTTATTAAACACCTCCTGTCTGCCAAGCTCTGGGGGCATGCAGAAAGTCCAATAAAGGTCCCTCTTGTCGAGTGGCTTCTAGTGTAATGGGGGAAATGGCATGGAGACAGCCATGTGCCAAGAAGATGTAGACAGGCTACACTGGAAATCATCAGCGGGGTAACCCATGAGTGTTAAGGGGGTGCAGAAAGGGGGTTCAGTATCTGGAACTTGAAGGGAGCCATGGAAGCTTGGAGGCCGAGACAAGGAAGGCCAATATTCTAGGCACGGGCAGCAGTCAGTGGAGATGCCTGGATTTGGGGGACAGTGTTCTGTGTAGGGACCAACAGGAAGGCCACTGGTGCTGGAACTTGTCAAGTGCACACAGACTAGAAAGGAAGGAATGGGAGAGGTCAGAAAGGGCCTTAAAAGGAAACGGGCATTGGGACGAATTGAATAAGAGTGTGTGTGACATGGTCATATTGACCCTTGAGTAGAGGATGGCCTGCAGTGGAAGGGCCTTGAATTCAGCAGGGAGAGCAGCTAGTAAGTGGGAGCACTAAGCCAGGTGTAAAGTGGTGGCAGCCCCGGAGAGACATGTACAAACAACAGGAGGGGAAAGGTGATAAGGAATCTGGGAGGACACCCAGCTTGTGAGCCAGGCGGCTTAGAGGACGGCAGTGCCCTCCTCAGTACTAAGAAAGTGAGGAGGAGGGAAGCATTTGGGGAGAAAGCTCATGGATTCCCTTTGGGCACTTGGAGTTTAGATGTCTGTGGAACATCCCGTTCAGGATGTCCAGTAGGAAGTTAGAGATGAGGGCGGAAGGTAGGGCTCTATACCTTGATCTGAGAATCAGTAGCATAGAGGTGGTAATTCAGGCTCTGGGAGCGATACAGTATAGAGGGAGAAGAGAAGAGAGCCCAGGAAAGAACTGTGGGGAATACCCATGGTTAGTGGGCTTGACCTGGGTGAAAATCCAACAAGGACACTGGAGGAAAGCTCAGATGGGGAGAAAGAGAAGCAGGAGAAAACAGTGTCATGAAAACCTAGAGAAAGGCAATTATCCAAGAGGGAGAGAGTGATTGTGTCAAGAAGGAAGAGGATTAGGAAAAATCCATTCGATTTGGTGATTAAGAGATCACTGGTAACTTTGGAGAGACCAATTTCAGTGGAATGATGAGGTTGGAAGCCAAATTGCAGAGAGTAAAAGTGGAGTTATCATCGTAGATGGCTTTCTCCAGGACTTTAGCCACAAGAGGCAGGAGAGAGAGAGGGCAGTGATAATTGGACATGCATGGATCAAATGAGGGATTTTTTAAGCATGAGGGCAACATAGGGATGTTGGTAGGCAGTAAGGAAGCAGCCCGCAGACAGGGAGAGGCTGAAGAGAGTGAGAGTCTGTTAGAGAAGAGGAAATGGAATGGATGAGTAGTGCATATAGAGGGGCTGGTCTGGGCCTGAGAAGGACCACCTCCTCATGTGAGATGGGGGTGAAGGAGGAGCCAGTTGGGGAAGATGGAGGAGTGATGATGGGAGCTGAGGACAGTGGGGAGAAGAGGGAGGGAGCTCTTGGTGGAGGGTCTCCATTTTTTTTTTTAGGAATATAAGAGCCAAGATGCAAAACAGAGAGAGAGAGAGAGTGTGTGTGTGTGTGTGTGCGCACGTGTGTGTGTGTTTTGGGGGGGGGTCATTGTTGAGGGATGAAAAGTTTTTCCAAAGCTGTTGTGGTGAGAGGGATATTGAGTCCGTTAGGAAGGTCTTCAAAGATTGACTTGTCACAATGCAGGCCCAGTTGAGATTGTGTCTGAAATGATTTCTGTAGCCTGTGTTTATAGTGGGCCCAGTCATCTTGGGGCAAAATCCAGGAAACCAAAGGTACCTTGGAGGCTACTGAGTGCAAAACTCTTTCGTTTTATAGATGAAAGGACGGGAACTAAAAAGTTGCATTGTGTGACCCAGGTCACACAGGCAGGAGATACTGGAAACAAGGTTGGAGTACAGTAGCCTCAGTGCAGAGGTGCTGGGTCTGTGCTTACCTCCCTGGCTTTTTAAGGGTCAGAATGATCATATATGAGGGATGGGCCTTCTTTCTAAATGCTGGGAGCCTGGAGGGCCCCATGCTCTGAGAGCAAAGTGTGTTGGGAAGAATGAAAGCTTTTTCACCTTCTTCAAGCAGCTTCATCCTATCCCTTCTACTCAGAAAGCAGCCTGGGAAGCACACCTGTTTCTCTTTAGTTTCTATACCTGTATTTGGCCCTAAGGTTTACATGCAATCATGCTGTTACGTCATTCATGTTTTGCATTTTGTTTCATTTCAGGCCAGCCTTTCCATATGGGGATGGGGAAGCCTTGGCGTTGTGCTTTTCCTTGTAACGTTTGGACCCTTTGCTATCTTTTACTTTGCATTTTACGTCCTCTGCTTTGTGGGCGGGTAAGTACAAGTGTCTGCATTTTATCATTCTCGTTAAGAATATAGTTCATCCTTCAAAATTGACACTGAGAAATGATCATTTGTAATATTTTGGTTGAAAAAAAAAGACACTTTCCCAGAGCATAGAAAGGACAATGAAGGTGTCAAGGGTTAGAGCAGAGATCAGAGGATGTTAGAGCTGCCAGGGATGCCTGAGCCTCTGTCGCTGACGGAAACTGAGTCATGTTCCCCTTCCGTCTGGGAATTGACTCTGCCAGTTTTTGAAGGCTTAAGAATTTGCATTAATAACAACAATCGCTGTTTTATCTTGGAGTCAAATTGGTTTATTTTTGTAACGGTATTTTTTTGTCTTGGAATGATAATAATATTTATGGAACACTTTAAGGTTTGCGGAGCACTTTACAAATACCTTGCTTTATTCTCAGAACAGTTCTGGAAAGAAACTGAGGTAGAATGGTTGGATGGCTTGCCCAGGGTCACCCCACAGCCAGTCAGTAGCTCAGGATTCGAAGTCTGGCCTTCCTAATTGCTGAGCCTGCGCTCGCTCTATTCCTTGAGCCACCCAGCTGCTCAGTTACTCAGTCTGATAACGTTAAAATCAATGGGAGTTACATTGCACGAGTTGTCTGGGTTTATCTCACCTGTGTTATTTCACCTTGGGCTAGTCACTTAACCTTTTGGGGCCTCAGTTTCCCTGGCTTTTCGGTAAGGGAGCTACTTACCTTTTACATGCTCCTGCCCTCTTCAAAGAGTCTGATGCCCTGTTTTTGGCCTTCCTTTTTCACTCCTCTTAGGAGCAAAGATTTCCTCATTGGGGTAGGTGGGTGGATCTGAATTCCGTTGATGTGGATCCCAAAGCACTCCATTATTGGGTGAGAGGCTCTTTGTGAAATGCATGGCATGGAAATCCCCAAAAAAGGACCCGATGATCTCAGAGAAATGACTAGCCCAAGCTGAACCCTGAGCTGGCTTATTCTGGGGAGTTCAGTCTCGGAGTTGGGCCTTTCCAGGAAGCCTGTCTACCAGGACTTGGACCCTCTTGGCTAAGCCTTCCAAAGCCTGCAGGGAGGTCGACAACTAACTTTTTTTAGTGCTTGTTCTTATGTTGCCTGCTGCAGACTTTTATGTTTATTTTTCCAGTGTGGATGTTTCCATTTCCTTGTGGAAAAATAAATCTGAAAACACCTGCTTTTGTGACTGTCAGGGGATGCATTAGAGGGGATTCCTTGTCCAGTGTGGATGAGTCCATATTTTATTATTCTGTGATAGTGGCTCTTGGCATTTCCCTTACGAACAATAAGAAAGTTAGAATTCAGCTTTCAGATGGGGTAGAGTGGACTTGGGAGGCCAGAGAACCTTGGTTTGAAACCTTGGCAAGTCACTCAGCCTCTTGGAGGGAGCCTTGTTCTTCATTTTAAAATGGGAATAATGCCTGTAGCTGCTTCCCTGGATTGTCCTGAGGCTCTGAGGAGCTTGTGAGTTTAAGTTAGCACTTGGCAAATCTCCAAGGGCCATTTTAGACGTCTTTGGTTGTTTTTAGGAAAGAGAGTGCCTTGTATTGCCTCCTAAGCCCACCTTAGGAGAGGGAAGAAAATGTCTTGTTCTGCACTGGACAGCTCCAGCTTTGCAGGTGTCCAAGTTGGCACCCCCTAGTATTGCATTCATGTATAAAGCCCTGTGGTTGTGATGAGGTGACCCAGAAATCTCTTCATCTGAACGACGCCCTCTGGAGTGGCCTGGATGACAATGGGCTCTGTAGCAATGGTGGGCCATTGCCTGCCTGTGGCTTGTTGTGACATCTCATGGGGCCTGGGTTCAGGTGTCTATGGGTTTTCTGTAATTGCTTGATTTTCTGTGCCCCAGGATAACATGTGCATTGTGTCATCTGTCAGGTATTTTAAAACTGTGTCCTTTGAATCTCACATTTGTCGATTGGTATTATCAAACCAAAAATACAACTCTAAATTGTGAGAGAGATGGATGGATTTTTCTTTTGGAAACAAGAATATTTAAATTTCTCCTGTTTGCTGTTTACAAAAATGCCAGTGTCACTGGCTTACCTACTCACCCTGGCCCATCTGTATTCAAAGTGAATTGCTTTTCTCTTGGTATAAAGGAGACTCTTGGAAAGAAATCTGTTTTCTTTTGCTAGGTGCCCTCAGTGCCATTTAGAGGTTATGGTGTCTAGCATTACCTGACTTCTGTTGTGTTCTCAGGCAGCACATTTGCCCTGTAGTTTCACTATTCTCAGAACAACTTAAATGTCAATGCACACAACTTAATTAGGTTCTTTTTAAGATCACTGTGTTCCCAAGATTTCCCCAGCTAGAGGTGTGTTGAATCGTTTTTAGACAGATGATGCTTACTTAATTCAAGTTATATTAATGTGTGAATCTGTACATTAATATACTTCCCTAACCAGGTCAAACTAAAATACCCAACCATTTCCCAATCATCCAAGTTAGTGAAGTCAGGGATAAATAACATGGAGAGATGAATCCACAGATAATGTTCAAATCTAATTTTAGGTGTTGACTCAATGGCCTCAGCCCCCAAACCTTGGTGCAGATGCAGCTTTGAAAAGTAAACCAAGATGGGTTTAAGAACCTGCTCCCTAAAACAATAATAATAACCAAAGAAAAACCCAGAAAGACTGATTATCTTTGAATAATCAAAGCTGACCATATTCAGATGGCAGGAGGGTGAATCCTTCCTTCCCTGTTCCCTTTTTCCTTAGCCTCAGGACTCTGGAAGACTTAGAATTCCTTTCTCTCTCTCTCCGAACAGTGAATAGGGCTCTTTAAGAAGTGACTCAAGGGATGGCCCCTTGGGATCACCTCCAGTCATCCTGGTGAATGTCTGGTCACTGGACCCAGATGGCTCTGGAGGAGAAAATGAGGCTGGTCACCTTGCACAGCCCCCCCACCTCAGATCAAAGTCAACTGCAAGTCATGTCATCATTTCCTTGATGCCATGGTCCTCTTCGAAAACAAAGGACAAACACAACAACAACAACCTCTGAACAGTCCTGTGTTTATAGATCTTCCTAAGTACAAAGGAGAGCCAGGATTGAAATAACTTGTGTGTGTGTGTGTGTGTGTGTGTGTGTGTGTGTGTGTGTGTGTGTTTGCTATCGTTAATGGAGGTTGAGTGAATAGATGTGAGAATGATTTAAGTTACTATAGTTTTTTTGTAGGACTAGTCCTACCTCTTTTCTTAATACTATTAAGAAAATATTAATTAACAGAGGTAGCTGGTGGCACAGTGGTTAGAACACTGACCTGGAGTCAGAAAGACCTGATGTCAGGTCCATCCTCTGTCACTCACTAGCTGTGTGTGACTCCGAACCAAATTACTTAACATCTGCTTGCCTTAGTTTCCTCATCTGAAAAATGGGGATAATAATAGTACCTCCTTTGCAGGGTTTTTATGGGATCGCACAGTGCCTAGCACGTAGTAAATTATTACTAGGTTAACAAATTAAACCAAAGGGACAGTTGGCACTTGTGAGGGCCGGAGCTGTAATCTCTCTTTTGCTTTTGTACCCTCAGCACTTAGCACAGTGCCTGGCCCATAGCTGGCATTTAATTGATTGACTGATGATTACTTCTGCAAAGAATAGTGACTTGAATAGGCTTTCTTTAAATATTGCTTTTGTTTTTCATGGAATCCTAGATTTAAAGATAGACCTCACAGGGCATCTAGTTCATCCTCCTCATATTACATTTTGATGAAACTGAGTTCTTGGGGGAAGGGAGATGGGACTGACCTGGCCAAGGTCTCACAGGGGGATTGCAGAGCACTTTCCAGTCTTGTTCCCTCTTGATGTTGCTTTGATACATTTTAGAAAATGTCTACAATTTGACAGAAATGTTATTAATAAAATGTTTTGAATGCCCATTCTTTGAACTCCCATTTTCCTTTATTTTGAGCATTTTATCATCTTTGGAGGTACTTGTCATCTAATTTATTGAATGAGACGACTGATGTCTAAGGATATTGGAAGTGTTGACCTGCAGTAAAAATCTTAGAGGGGTCACGGGTGGGAACGTTGCAAAAATGAGGACTCAGAAAATGACACATTTGTATTCGAATCATCCTTCCCCAGGGAGGAGTTGCATTCATCTAAACATGGGGCTTTCCTCTGACGTGCCCTGTGTGTTGGGAGGGGTAATGGCTCTTATGCCCATTTTAAGAACCAGGGAGGGTAAATTGAGGTCAGTACTTAGCACCCCAAGGAGTCAAGGCTCTTCTTTTGCATATTTATTAGGATATTTTAAGATGTAGTTTCATTAAGTACCTAAAATGTAAGCCTTTGGAAATTGCTCATTGGTATGAAGTGCATAGTAATATAAATCAAAGGTTCTCTCTTTCTTACTCACTATTTACAAAGAGAGAAATCATTAACAGGTAAGGGTGTGACCATGAAGTGGTTTGCAAATATTAGCTATGGTAATAATTCTCATCATATCCCAAGTGTGACTTAGCATTGTTTTTATTTTTATTTTATTTTGAATTTAAATGCCAAAAAAAGAAGACCATTTTCACATCCACATCATGAGTCTCCATTTCATATTACTTTGCTTTTTTCAAAAAGGTATATTGTATATTTCACACATTGCTTTCAAAATAGGCCACTTGTCTGTGCTTCCTCCTGTTCTGGTCATTTAGAATGTTTTTGTGGACCAAACAAGAGATAGAAAGCATTATGAGATGTAAAATGGATAATTTTTATTACATTAAATTAAAAAAATTTGCACAAACAAAACCAATTCAAGCCACATTATAAGGAAAGCAGAAAGTTGGGGGAAAATTTCATATAGCAAGTGTCTGACAAAGGCCTCACTTCTCAAATGCATAGAGAATTGAGTCAAATTTATAAGAAGACAAGTCATTCCCCAATTGATAAATGATGAAAGAATGCAAACAGGCAATTTTCAGATGAAGAAATCCAAGCTATCTATACTCATGTGAAAAAAAATGTTCTAAATCACTATTGATTAGAGAAATGCAAATTAAACTCAGGTACCACCTCACACTTATCAGATTGGCTAATATGACAGAAAAGCAAAATGATAAACGTTGCAGGGGATGTGGGAAAATTGGAACAGTAATAGACTGTTTTGGGCAGCGAGATGGCAGATTGGATAGAATGCCAGGCTTGTAGTGAGGAGGACCTGGGTCCAAATCCAGCCTCAGACACTTGATAGCTGTGTGACTGAGGACAAGTCACTTCCTTGTTTGCCTCAGTTTCCTAATCTGGGAAATGATCTGGAGAAGGAAATAGCAAACCACTTCAGTGTCCCTGCCAAGGAAATGCCAAATTGGGTCATGAAGAGTCAGACATAACTGAAAAATGACTCAACAACAACAACAGATGCAGTGCCAGTGGAATGGTGAACTGACTCAGTCGTTCTGGAGAACAGTTTGGAGCTGTGGCCAGATGGCTATAAAACTGTGCATACCCTTTAATCCAGCAATACCACTAGTTGGTCTGTATCTCAAAGATATTAAACAAAAAAGGAAAAAGGACCTATTTGTACAAAAACATTTATAGCAGCTCTTTGTGGTCACAAAGAATTGGAAACTCAGGGGATGCCTATCAGTTGGTGAATGGCTGAACAAGAGACATATGACTACAATGGAATTACTGTTGTGCTGTAAGAAATGGCAAGTGAAGAGATTCTAAAAAAACCTGGAAAGACTCATTTGAACTGGTGCAAAGTGAAGTGAGCAGAACCAAGAGAACACTGTACACAGTAACAGTAACACTGCAGTGGTCAGCGTGAATGACTTAGCTCTTCTCAGCAGTACAATGATCCAAGAGTCTTCAGAAAGACTCATGAGGAAAAATGCTATCTGCCTCCAGAGGAGGAACTTAGGGAGTCAGAATACAGATGAAAGCATACTCTTTTTCATGTTTTTTTTTCTTTTTTGGTTTGTGTTTTCTTTCACAACATGACTAATATGTTAATATGATTTGCAGATTACACAGATAGAACCTCTGTCAAATTGCTTACCGTCTCGAGGGCGGGGAGGAAGAGAATTTGGAACTTAAAATTAAAAAAAATCAATGTTAAAATTGTCTTTACATGTAATCTACAAAATTATTAAAAATGTTTTTGTGAATCTCTGTTTATTGGCATCACTATTACTAACTTCCTCTCCCTCTACTAGCCCCCTCTTCTCTCCATTTAAAATCACAAAGGAATAGAGATAGTTAACCATCCCAAGTCCACCCTCTGCCTGTGCTGTCTTTTGGCCTTGAGACATACAGGGCCTTGGCGACCTGTGCCAGAAAAAACCAGGGGCAGGCCCAGAGGCAGATCATGGATCATCCGTGGGCTTGGGAGGCTCTCCCCAGTTTGGCTGCAAGGAGACCTTCACACTGCTTCCAAGGAGTAGCCAGCTGTGTCTCTTGTGGGCGAATGACTGTAGCTGTGGACAGTAGTTTTTTTAAACCATGTTTCTGGTTAGACACCTGTCTTTAAATTCAGTGGAATTCAGCAGTTATTTATTAAGTGGCTCCCTTCTAAAATGATTGACGGGGAAAGCAACAAATGTTGGGAGAGGAGGTGGAAAAATTGGGACACTAATTTGTTGTTGGTGGAATTGTGAACTGATACAACCATTTTGGAGAGCAATCTGCAGTTAGGCCAAAGTGTTATTAAATTGCCTATGTATTCCATTCCTAGGTCTATTTCCAAAGATGATTAGGGAAAAAAGAAAATAACCTACATGTTCTAAAATGTTGATAGTAGCTCCCTTTGTGCTGCCAAGAGCGGGGAATTGCTGAACAAATAGTGGTTTATGATTGTGATAGAATACAACTGCTATAAGAAATGATTAGCTCAGTGATCTTAGGAAAACATGGAAAGGCTTTCATAAAATAATGAACAAAATGAGAGGAACCAAGAAAACATATACAGTAACAGCAGAATTGTCTTAAGAACGACTTTGAGTGAATAAGTTATTTTGACTGTTATAAATACCCAAATTAATTATAAAGGACATATGAAGAAAGACGCTATCTGCATCCAGAGAAAGAACTGATAAATAGAAGTATGTTTAGAATAATTTTACCTATCTGTCTGTCTATCTATCCGTCT
>JAQQSZ010011099.1:0-12333 GCA_028646595.1 Phalanger gymnotis | reverse complement strand
AGGAGGGCAGACTGGGGAATGGGGCAACCAGAGTGTACGCCATCTTGGATTGGGGGGGGTGGAAATGGGGAGAAAAATCTGTAATTCAAACGCATGTGAAAATTAATGCTGAAAACTAAAGATGTTAATAAAAAAAAATTAAAAAAAAAATGTAAACACTATGTAGAAGTTTCCCCCTCAGTAGGACTTCCAAATATAACTGAAAAAAAATAACCCAAAGGTCTGCAAGGAATGAGATGTAGGAAAGATATCTGAGAGATGGGAGTGGAGTGGACAGTGTATGTTTCAGGGTGCCAGGACTAGTGAGGAATGCAGTGAAAGCTAAAGCAGTGGATGACAAAAAAGAAACATCATTTCCTTCACAGTTGCAAGTATAAAGATAAAACAGACGTGAGAAGGCTTTATAATGGATAAGGAACTAAAATGTGATTTTATCCTCCAAACTGAAGAGAAGGGAGATATCTTGGTTATGCCATCCTCAGTGGTCTCTTCATAGCTTCTAGATCTTTGAGTTTCTTCCAGTGAATGGTTAAGGAGCTTAGATGAATTATGTTTGGTTCATCAGATGCTTACATTAGCAATGGATAATGGAAGTTGAAATATAATAATAATGATACCAGGAGAGACTAAAAATGGGAAAAGGATTAAACTAGGAATTAAGAGAGCTAGCTTTTAGACCTAGGTCCACAACTACTTGTTTGACCTGGGAAAAGTCACCATATCTTTGTGTCTCAATTCCCTCATATATGAAAACAAGTTAAACTAGCTGACTACTAAGATCCCCTCTATTTATAAATTGTCAATTATTCCGTAAGTCTAATTATAAAGATATGGATAGGATTATTCAATGTGTAGAATTTCTCTGTCACTGTCTCTGTCTCTGTGTCTCTCTGTCTCTCCGTGTGTGCGTCTGTCTCTATCTTGCTCTGTCTCTCTCTGCCTCTGTCTGTGTCTCTCTTGCTCTCTCTCTCTCCTCTCTCATAACATAGGGATAAAACAATAGGACAGAATTAGCATAGGCAAAGAAGTAAAAAAAAAAACTATCATTCTTTGCAGATATTATAGTATGCTTAGAGAATCCTAAAGAACCAACTAAAAAACTAATGAAATAATAAACAAATTTAGCAAAGTTGCAGGATATAAAATAATTCCACATAAATCATCATCATTTCTAAATGTTACTAACAAAGCCCAACAGCAAGAGATAGAGAAATTCTATTTAAAGTTACTATAGACATTATGGAATATCTGGAAGTCTATCTGCCAAGACAAACCTGGCAACTACATGAACACAATTACAAAACACTTTTCACAAAAATAAAGTCAGATCTAAAAAATTTGAAAAACAGGGACAGAGCCAAGATGGTGGAATAAAAGCAGGGACATGAATGAACTGATGCTGAGTGAGGGGAGGAGAACTAGGAGAATATTGTACACAGTAAGAGCCACAATGTGTAATGACTAACTTTGATAGACTTATCTCTTCTTAGTAATGCAAGGTTTAAAGATGACTCCAAAGGACTCATGATGGAAAATGTGGTCCACATCCAGAAAAGGAACTATGGAGTCTGAATGCAGATTGAAGCACATTATTTGCGCTTTAGTTTTTTTTTTTCTTTTTTTTTGTTTGTTTCTTCTTTCTCGTGATTTCTCCCATTGGTTCTAATTCTTCTTTACAATATGACTAATGTAAAAATAGGTTCAATATGAATGTATATGTAGAGCCTATATCACATTACATGCCATCTTGGGGTGGGGGGGGAAGAAATGGGGAGAAAATTTGCAACTCAAAATCTTATGGAAGCGAATGTTGAAAACTAAAGATAAATTAATTAATATTTAAAAAATGATAAAGTGGATTATATGGAACCTTTCTTTATAATGGGATTTTTCTATTGTTTTAAATATTCTCCCTTTGCTCTTACCTTTAGAACAAATCATAGAATCACAGATCAGAGAACTGTAGTCCTAGAGCTGGAAGTGGCCTTAGTGATTGGTGAACATGGAGGAGATAGATATGGTGATCATGGGAACACTGAGATACGAGATAATAAGAACCACAATGTAGTAGGAGGAGAAAAAACTTTATTAAGTAATTAAAATAATTGGATCAGTGGATAGTAAACCATAAGTGATTCCCCAAACAGCAATAATCCTTAGTAAAATTCTTGCAACGCCCCTGGTTACATAGCGATCTTCCAGCTGCCAAGAGTTATGGGCGGAAGCTTCCCTGAGTCAGTCTAAAGAAGTTTCTTTTATAATACTCTGAGCTCATTCATTCTCTAAGAATCGATGAGTGGTTCAGCACTTATGTGTCACATAACACTGAAGGACAAGTTAAGAAATTCTGCTTGCCAGATTTAGGCAGTCAATATAATATAAAGTTTATCATGTTTTTTGTAAACATTCATACAGCATTTTGAGGTTCGCAAAGAACTTTACAAATAGTATCTCATTTTATCTTCAAAACAATTCTCAATTTTACAGATCAGGTAATTGAGGCAGATATAGGTTAAGTGATTTGCCCGAGATCACATAGATAGTAAGTGTATGAGACCAGGTTTGAGGTGACATCTTCCTGATTCCCACCTGGCTCAGCATTCTATCAATACCACCTGTCTCTATTTGTTTTAGACTACATGTTCAAAATTGAGCAAGGAACTTTATTTGATCTTTTTCTGCATAGTTACATGTCTCTTAGAAAGGTCATTTGACAAATGAGGAAACTGAGATCCAGAAGGTATGTGATTTTTCAGGGTTATAAAGAGCAGAGCCTCAGACTTGAATCAATGTTTTCTTTTGTCTTTCCAAATTTTTTCCCACAGAAACTTTTAATCTATATGACAATTTTTTTTTGTCAAGGATCTCAAAGCTTTTTTCCCAAGAATTAGGAAAGCTACTAAAATGCTAAAGCATTAAAGAAAGAAATTTAACTACCCCCCCTAGGTCAATATCCCCAAGAGATTAAAGAAAGGGGAACACACCATATATATACACGAATATTTAGATTAGCTCTTTTTATGGTGACAAAAACTGGAAATTAAAAGGGCATTTATCAAATGGAGAATAACTGAATAAATTTTGGTATATTGACATAATTGAACACTATTATGGTGTAGGAAATGAGTGGGAAAATGATGTTTTGAAAGAGACATGGAAAGATTTGTATGAATGATTACAGAGCAAAATGAGTAAAACCAGTAGAACATTCTATACTTTAAAATCAATGTTATAAAAAGGAACAATTCTGAAAGAACTCTAAATGACAAAATGAACAACCATGACTCCAGAGGACTAATGGAAGAATGCTGCCCGCTTCATGAAAGAAAGATAATAGACTAATATACAAAATAAGGAAATTAATATACAAAATAAGGAAGGCACTTTGCAGTGTGACCAATGTAGAAATTTGTTTTGCTTCATTATACTTCAGTAAAAGCAATGGTTTCTTCCTTCTTTCCTTCCTTTCTTCTTCCTTCCTCCCTTCCTTCCTTCTACTCTTCTTTCTTCTTCTTCTTCTTCTTCTTCTTCTTCTTCCTTCTTCTTTTTTTGCTTCTTCATCTTCATTATCATCATAATCTTATTCATCATCATCTTCTCTCTCTCTCCCCCTCCAAAGGATAAGAGAAAGTGGGATAAAAACTAAATAAAAATGAATGCTAGATAATTGTTGCTTGCATTTGTTATACTGCTTTTCTTTTCTTCTTTTTTTAAAAAAAATATTTTGTTATAAAGAATCACTTGCTCTAAAGGTGAGGGAATATTAAAATGAATATGCTGTGACAAAAGAAATCTATAAAAATAATAATTTAAAAATTATGTTTATATTCACCCCAAATTTGCCTATTTGTAAAATGTAGCACAATTGTTCCTAAATTTGTCCTTTTAAACAACACTTTTTTTCCACAAGAGAGCCTTAGTAGAATATGAGCTCCATGAAGGTACTTATCTAAATTTTATATCTTTCTCAGTACTTCATATAATACTTTAAACACAGTGGGAACTTACTAAATGTGTGTGCAATAGGTGAATGGAATTTCAGAGGCAGGTATCATGTCTCCCTTTGATCTCTTAAACATCATCTTAGTTAAACATTATCTCGATCTTCAACTATTCCTCTTACTAGGCAGTTTCTGAATCTTACCATCCTATTCTTTAACATCTAAGTACTTTTTAAATTTGTCACTTTCATCCTTAAAGTTCAGACCCTAGAACTGAACATAATGCTCCCAGTATGGTCTGATCAGAGAAACGATAGATAAGTAGACAGATAGATAGACAGATGAATAGATAGAACGATAGATATAGATATATGTGTATATGTATTTATGTAATCTCCACTCTCCCTGTCACTGTAACTGTATCTACAGAATAAGTGGTTGAGAAGGTTCTTTTCCTTTTAAATTAAACCACAGAGAGACTTGAGAACTACCAATCTTTCATGTTCAATTCTTCATTACTGACTGTGCCCTAAAGACAGACTAGTTTTTCCCCTTTATAATTCTCCCAACAGCAAATACTTCAAAAGCAAATGGCCTCAGAGAACAACTCTGGCTACATTGATAAGCTACAAGGACAATGATGTCTAATGATGCATAGATGAATGAGAGAATATAACATAAATGCATCCAAGGTCCTCAAATTGACTAGGATGCATACATAAGAATAATGCAGCCATTCCTTAAAGGTCTTTTAAATGTGTATTTATTTTACTGGTTGATTTTTTTTAATGGGAATTAGGGGGACAAATCGATGTTCCCGTCTTAGAGAAAGTGCCTTTTAAGTGCAAAACATTTTTCAGAAGCTCTTCCAGCACTAACATGGATGACATCACTAGAAGAGAGATTGTTTAACTAAAGGGGATCATTAGCTGCAGTTAGGAAATCTCTGTCCTGAACAAGCAATTGGTCTGTCAAAGATGGACTGACCTCTTATAAAGAATGGCTGGAACATGCCTACAACTCCACTGACTCACTCCCTGACAATCCAGGCTTGGTGTGGAAATGAAGAGTTTACTGTTTAGTTCCAAGAAAAAAATTAAAGAGACAGCAACTTGTCATTAAACCAATCCAATCCAATCCAATCTGATAAAAGTTTATTAAGTGCTGACTATATGGCAGGCAGTGTATTAAGCACTAGGGATACGATTAATAAAAAGAAAGACAGTCTCTTCCCTCAAGATGTTTATAATCTGATGGGAGGAGACAGCACACAAAGGGAGTCAGGAAAACAAGGTGGGGCTGGTAAAAGACCAGCAGTTCTCAGGCAGGAGTATCTGGTGGGGAAGCAGATACAGAGTGGAATGTGAAAAAAAAGGCCCAGCTTCTGCCCTCTATTAAGGAAAGCATTGGGAGGAATTTGATACTCCTAGGGAAAAACCACCTCTCCCTTCTGCATGATTTTTTTCTCTTGTTGTTGATCTCACATTTTCCTTGGCTTGGTCTTAATGTGCTTGTTTATTGCAAGTGTTCTCAAGCTTGGAGCAAGACTCATACTTGCTTAACTATCACCAAATATTTTTGTAGCCTGATTTCACACTACTCCACTTCAAGAACTTTTTGAGTCTTCCTCACCCTTCCCTACTCTCCAACTGCCAAACTTGATACTCTTAAAGCACAAGCCTGAATATGTCATCCCCCTACTGAAGAAGTCCCAATATCTTCTAGGATAAAGTAGACTCCTGTAAAGCCTTTCATTATAACCCTCCAACCTATCTTTCCATATTGATTCCACATTCCTTCCTGTCACATATTCTAAACTCCAATCAAACTTGCCAGCTTGTTGTCTTTTTATCCTTTCCTCCCTCAAACACACATCCCTTTTATACAGTCTTTCTCTCTGAGTCTTATAACCCTTATCAAATTGGCATGTTCAATAGTCCCTGAACCTTACCTGAATTTTCTTATCTGTGTCCATTTATTTTATTCCAATCCCAATGCTTAAAATGCTTGCCTATCCCATCTCCCACACTCATATCTCCACTTCTTGAAATTCTTCCCATCTTTCAAGGCATAGCTCCAATGTCACTTTCTCCATGAAGACCTCTCGGGGCTCCCCACCTAGAAATTTTTCCCCACCCATTTGTCAGAGAGTACTTCATATATACCCTTCTTAATTAGAACAATACTTTCAATGACTGCATTGGCTACCTGCCTATGAAGCCTATTTTCCTAACATTGATGATCTCCTAATGTTATAGGAACTAAACCTGTGAATTTTTTGTTATACACAAAATTACCAGGTGAGGAAACTTCATCTATCAATCACCTCCTCTTCAACTTAGAATTAAAGAGCTACTTAGAATTCTGTGACTTTAAGTCCTTGCCCAGGGTCACACAGCCAGGATATGTCAGAGGAAGAATTTGGACCTAGGTATTCCTGCCCTCAAGGCTGGCTTTCTATACAATACATCTTGCTTTTCTGCCATCTCCTAAATACGCTTACAAAATACCACAATCTCAGAAGAATCAAACTGGTATTTAGCCTTGAAGGGCAATAAAAATATGCATATTAGATTTTAAAAGTAGCTTCAGAATATTATTAAGGATACATGCGGGGTAAGTAACATAAATGATATCTCCAAGTTCATGATTGACTAGAAAAGGAAGTGGCAGATCATGTCATATGGTACCCCAAAATTATTAAAGGACTCAGAGTATCTAGATCATTAAGAAGATCTTCTATGAAAGATATCTGAAGAGCATAGACAAAAATGTCAAGGAACACCAATTTTTTGGATAGCATGTTATCTTCATCAATGAATTAAGTACACACTGGTAAGTTAAAGAAGTTTACCAGAATATCAAAATATGTCCTCAGCATTTAGGTACCTGAAGTAGGAAGGCCGAATTTATAATCTCAAATATAACCTTGTATATGTTTGAATGGTTCGAAATCACAAGGTATGAGAGATTCTCTAAGTAGAACGCAATAAAACATTTATTTAGGCTTCACAGAAACAGATTCACGAACCAGCCTCCCCATTTTGACACTTTGATCACAAGCTTCCAGGCCCAATAAGTTACTCACAAGAGTAAGCAGGAGGCCACAGAAAAACAAGATAGTATTTAGCCAAATCATATTTACTGGCCTCAAGTCCTTGCTCGTACTCCTGGGTCTACACACTGGTCAGCTCTACTTTCGGGTCGGCTCTGCTTCCGCAGCTCCTGCTTCAGCTTCGGCTTTCTCTTCAGCTTCAGCTGTAGCTGTCTCTGCCACCATTGCCACCGCTTCTGCCACACTCTCCAAGCTGTATTCCAGCTAGCTGACTGCTTCCTCTCTCCTTCAGCTCTTAACTCCTGTCACCAACAACCTCTCCAACTGCCTCCCCACTGCTTCTCCAACTGCCTCCAACTGCCTCTAACTGCCTCTTAGCTCTGCTCCAACTGTTCCACAAGCTCCTCCCACCACAGGCTTCTATTGGCTCCAGTGCTAGCCACTCCCCCCAGGGTCCTGGGAGGCTCACATCCGCATAGGTTCCACACCAACAGGGCTCTGGGCCTGGGGCTTAACACTTAGCAAGGCTCAAGGAAATACACTGAATTACTCAAAGAAAACAAAGACCATTTTGCTTGTCAACACAGTACCTTGTACCAAAAAAGAGATCCTTACATTTTTAATTCAATATTTACTTGGATCCAAACATAAGAGATTTATAAGAAATATGATAAATTTAAATCAATCAAAAGGCATTTTAAGCACCTATTATGTGTTAGTGTGCTACATGGTAGAGCTATAAAGTCAAAAGTTAATCAGTTCCATGTCTCAAAGAGCTTATATTCTACCAGCAATCATTTCAAATTGAGGGGTATATTGTACAATAAGACATTAGACTATTATCTCCACTAAATCTAAAATTTCTTAAGAGAACAGATCCTGAAATACTTTCATTATGACTATAGTAATACTAGATCACATTTATAGTTTGAAAAGGGATTTCCTTACAAATATGAAATCCTCTTATTGACTTTCAAAGTCCTCTCTTTTCAAATTTCTTATTGGAATTTCTTATTGTTCCATTCTTTTAGGAGTCCATAGGATACTACATTTTATTAGGCATTGGTTCACTTGCCTTTGTAATATTTGTTAAAAGATCTTTAGTTATTCCTTTTGGTTTTTAACATCCTCTCTGTTGATTTATTTGCACATACTCTGGACTTTTGTTGAAAATTATTCCTTTGAAACATTTGGTGCTTCATTTTTTTTTCCCCTTAATTGCCACTGTCATTCACTTTCTGATTCCTTTTCCAATGGCTACATCTTCAAGGTTTAGCTGCAAGATTGCCTCAGCTTTCCTGCACTGGGGGATTTATAGTATTGTGAAAGTTTCTCAGTCTAGGTCCCTTGAGAACCCAGGAAGAATCTTATCAATTGTCATGTCTATAAGACTTGGTGCGGGGGTGGGGTCACAAAGTGAGTCATCACACTGAAAAGAAAAGAAATATATTTGTTGAATAAGGAACAAGATCACTTGGGATAGCTGAAGTTCCTTCAGGTTTCCAAGTTACAGAATAGATTTTTTTTTCACTTTTTAGGCCCATGTAGAGTATATAGCTGAACAGCTGCATTTCCTTGAAGTAAAAAGAAATGAATAAGTGTCAGCCTTGTGATCACAGGCTAAAGGTCAGATTTGTTCCTGTGGGAAGGGCATTTCTCTGTGGTTGGTCTTATCAGATTTCCCTGTATTGGCAGGAAATCTTTAGATGGTAGAGGTCTCTTTTAGAAACAGAATCATTCTTGTAGATTTTCTTTTCATAATTTTCCTGATTTTCTTGGATTGCTCTTATTTTTTCTATTTTTCCTCAATTTTTCTTTTTTGATTTTTAAAGTACTTTTTAAGTCCTTCCAATAAATGTTTTTGTGTTTGAGACCATTTGATGTTTCTCATTGAAAAACGAGTGGCTTTTTTTAGCTTTATTATCTTCTTCTGAGAATGAACCCACATCTTCTCTATCCCCATAGCAGCCATCTATGGTTGGGTTCTTTCTCCTTTGCTTCCTCATTTTTCTTTTTGTTTTAGATAGCTATTGGTAGGATCAAGTTCTATTCTTGAAGTATGGGAAATAATGCCCTAAGCCTCAGGTCCTCCATTCTGTTTTTTTTTTTTTCCTGAGGTTTGTCCCAGGGCTCAACCTCTCCACTCCTAAGCCTCAGCTAGAGCCCAAGGATACACTGCCCCAAAAATGACCTTACTGCCTTGCAGTCTGTCTAGTGGCTGCAAACTACAGCTGTCCTCTCTTCCTTGGAACTGAAACCAGGAACTCTGCTATCCTGCAAATGCCCACAGCCAATAGGGTCCCAGCCCCTCTTCTACTGCACTCACCACCAGGTCTGTGGCAGCTCCTTATCCTCTCAGTGGAAGCCCAGCCCTGGACATGAGGTCAGCTCAGTTGTGCTTGGCCTACCTGGTAAGGTTCTTCAATCTTCTCCTACTCAGCTGTCAGATCTCCCCACACTGTCCAAGAGATGAGAGTTTCTAAAGCTGAGGCTGCCTTGCAACCTCAACTGCCTCGCAACCTCAGCTGAGCCCCAAGGCTAGTTGTTTGTTGATTCTGGAGAATTAGCCTGGAGGTGTTTGCACTTCACTCAGTGTTCAAACTGAGTTCCTGGAGGTCAGATCTTTCCTGCGATCTTCTTAGGTTATTTTAGGAGAACTACTGCTTTACCTTGACTTTTGTTTATTTCAACTGCTCTACATTCCCTCTGAGGCAATATTCTGTCTTTTCCTGTGGAGGAAATTCAGAGAGCAGAAAGTTTTCTCACCTACTCCACCATCTTCCCAGAATCCTCTCCTTTTCATTTCTTTTAAGATTTTTTTTTACATGTTTCTTATTCCTTATTCCATGTATTCTTTTGAGGCTAAAGAAAATTTCTCATCTATGAAAGCAACTTCTAAAATAATTTCTTCCTCAAAATGTGCCCAAAGTGATTCTATATTTACTCAACATCTCTACACTCGTTGTATTAGTAGAAAGACAAATAGGTTGGACTTTGACATTTTTGAATGTATACATGTAAATAAATTTGTGTGTTCACATATGAACTTAAATTAGCCTTTCAAGGACCAAAACAATTCAGATAAATGTACAATCATTTAGTGGAATGATTTTTGTCTAAACAGATGATGTAAGTACTCATGGGCAAAAAAATCCATTTACCAAGTAGTCTCCTTAAGGACAAAGATTTTTTCTAGTTCTGTAATGTCTTCAGCAAACTGAGCCAACTCTTCAGAGTCCTGGGACAATGGAGATTTCAAGGAATTATATGAGCCAACTTTTACTTTGTTGATCTATCAGTTAAATAGACATTATCTTAAGCTGTTTCCTATAAAGATAAACTTTTCTTTCTTGATTTTGTGCCTTATGTTCTGGAGATGTAACACTCATCATTCTTCATCTGGGTTTAACTAATCTATAACTTATCATAAATCTCTCTTATGTAGGAGTTTTCTATCCATTTCTTCAGCTTTTTAACATAAAAGTGTATATTTCCTCTGTGAGCCATGTGTAGTGTTTTAAGACTTTAAATAAAAAAAAAATACTTCATGAAATGACTCCCCCCAACTAAAAAAGGCCTCCCACAACTCTGTTTTAAACATAGTTTTAAATTAGCAAACAGCAAAACATGTCATTGAAGTTAAACAGTTTTTTTTTTTTTTAAGCAAGCCTAAGAATGCTCATATTTAATTATGGCTCCACATAATTAAGTTTGGCAATCTGGTGATAAAACCTTTAAGTAATGACTCATAAAGAGATAAAAATGGAACATGTGTTTAATCAGTTCACAGCCTTCCTCAGAAGCTGGCACAGCTCAGGTGCTAATGAGACATCTGTTGCTTGGGACACTAGAGAGAGCATGCAAATCAGTAAGGGGGAAAAAGTATAAGTAAGTTATACATGACAGATGTACTTGCCACAACTTGGGTATGATTTTAAAATAATATCATTCAACAAGTGAGTTGTTTAAAATCTTTTCTCCTTTGCTCTGCTTAGAAAATCACAGAAAGAAAGAGTTCTCTAAATGTTACTAAGGTGAATTGTACTTTAAAAGACTTTCAGATCTTTACAATCACTGGCCTATCTGGCATTTATTTTCATCCTATCTCTGATACATTTTGATGGTGTGAAATTAGGGAAGATGGCCTCTCAGTACTCTAGGCAACTCTTTTTTTATTATATAATTTATTTTTAAAAAGTTGCATTCTTTAAAGCCAAGTGGTCATAGCTGCAAAACTTCAATTGCCAAATAGCAAATGGAAACACTGGCAGGGGGAATGGCAATCTTGGTTAAATTAGGTTAAGCCAGCTTCGTGTGATTTGTATTTGGTTTAATGTTTTATGTTTTCTTCTTTTGATTGTTTCACCACTGACACCATTGACTGTCTTTTCTGGGAAAGCTGGAAGCTTCTAAGAACCAGTAAGGAGAAAACTGAAATCCCTCCAGGCTCATGTTCTGTTGGTGTTTGACCCCTCAGAAAAAGCCATACTTTATTTCTTCCTAAAAGTGTAGCTTTGTTTCCTTCCACCAGTAGCATTGATCCTTCACATAAACCCTTTACATGCTTCTCTTGATTCTTGCATTTGAAAGTCAAACTCTCTATTCAGCTCTGGTCTTTTCACTGAGAAAGCTTGAAAGTCCTCTATTTTATTGAAAATCTATATTTTGCCTTGGAACATGATATTCAGTTTTGCTGGGTAGGTGATTCTTGGTTTTAATCCTAGCTCCATTGACATCTGGAATATCATATTCCAAGCCCTTCAATCCCTTAATGTAGAAGCTGCTAGATCTTGTGTTATCCTGATTGTGTTTCCACAGTACTCAAATTGTTTCTTTCTGGCTGCTTGCAGTATTTTCTCCTTGATCTGGGAGCTCTGAAATTTGGGGACAATATTCCTAGGATTTTTCTTTTTGGCATCTTTTTCAGGAGGTGATCAGTGGATTCTTTCAATTTCTATTTTGCCCTCTGGCTCTAGAATATCAGGGAAGTTCTCCTTGATAATTTCTTGAAAGATGATATCTAGGCTCTTTTTTTGATCATGGCTTTCAGGTAGTCCAATAATTTTTAAATTCTCTCTCCTGGATCTATTTTCCAGGTCAGTGGTTTTTCCAATGAGATATTTCACATTGTCTTCCATTTTTTCATTCCTTTGGTTCTGTTTGATAATATCTTGATTTTTCATCAAGTCACTAGCTCCTACTTGCTCCAATCTAGTTTTTAGGGTAGTATTTTCTTCAGTGGTCTTTTGGACTTCCTTTTCCATTTAGCTAGTTCTTGCTTTCAAGGCATTCTTCTCATTAGCTTTTTGGAGCTCTTTTGCCATTTGAGTTAGTCTA